>KE506184.1:122759-142538 GCA_000441515.1 Elaeis oleifera
CCTTTAAGAACAAGGGTACTGCGAAGACACGCAGGCCCTTCCTCTAGTGTTAATCCTGTTGGTGCAAAATTTCGCTGGCGCCGGAGAAGCTGGAGTCGAGGGAGTCACGATCACCGTCGGAACCTGCAAAGGAAGTCTCAACCGGAGTTAGGGGTGCTCCGACAAGACCCTCCGACACTCAAGTCAGTACTCTACCTCAACAGAAATGGAGTACTCGAATGAGAATTTTAGCAGAGTTTCGAGATAGAGTTTTGAGCTTAGAGAAGAACGTATCTGGGGATCTCTTTTTATAGACGGAGAGCGTAACTGATTGATAGCGACGTCTGTAACTGCCTGATAGTGGACCGTTCAGGGCCACGTAGAGTTTGTTACAGAGAGTAGTAGCGTTAGGGGCCGTTCAAAGCCACATGGAGTCTGTTATGGAGAGTGGAGTGATATCCATTGTCGTGACTTGCCAGAGAGTGATGGAGCCGCATAGGATCCATTACAGGAAGTGGAGCGGAGTAGTGGCCATAGTCGTGACTTGCCAAAGAGTTCGAGCCTGTCGGCTGAAGCTCGATTGGGGCGTCTGATGGAGCAGGGTAGCTTTCTGTCTAAGAGGAGCTCGGATATCTCTGAGGTTGCTGACAAGCCCGCTGTTGTCGGGTGCCTTGGGTGCTGATGCTGCAAGCGGGAGTCATCTGCTGTAGAAGCTCGGACGGAGACTTTCTGTTGGTGAAATCCGACTTCATGAGGAATCCGACGGAGGGTTGACCGGTAATGGACTTCGGACGGCGTTGGAGAGGTCCATCCGCTGGAGGAGTCTGGAGGATCCTGTGAAAATCTGGTGGACGTTGTTGAAGTCCGACTGACACTATTGGAGATTGATGGTTGAAGAGATACGGCAGACACCGAAGGCGGTTGGCCGTTGTAGAAGTCTGGCTGCTGGAGCCCGTTTGTTGTAGAAGTTCATCTGGAATCTATCCGCTACGGAAGTTCAGTCGGAGTCCGATTCTTGCAGAAGTCCAGATGGGGATCGCTTATTGAAGAAGCTCGGCTGAAGTCCGCTTGTAACAGAAGTCCGGAAGGAATTCGTTTACAGTAGAAGTTCGGATGGAATTCGCTTACAGTAGAGATCCGGCGCGGACCGCTCGTAGTAGAAGTTCGAAGTAGACCGCTTGTAGTAAGAGTTCGGAGCAGACCGCTTGTAGTAGGAGTTCGAAGTAGAGATCCTGCTAGTGGAGCCTGCTCGTTGTAGAAGTTCGAAGTAGACCGCTTGTAGTAGGAGCTCGAAGTAGATCACCTGCGATAAAAGTTTGGAGTAGAGATCCGGCTCTCGCAGGAGCTCGAATGAAATTCAGAAGGCGGTCGACCGCCGTAGAACTTGAATGAAGTCCGATTGTTGTAAAATCTGCCGTTGGAGAAGCTCGACCGTTGACGAAATCCGAAGGAAGTTCGGATTAGAGTCGATCGTGGTTGGAAGAAGTCTAGAAGAGATTCAGCGAACAGTCGATCACTGCAGAAAATCGACCGATAACGAAGTTCATAGAGCGTTTGGAACAGTCCGATAGATGGATGGAGAAGCTCATGATTGGAGAAACCCAGAAAGCGTTATGGAAGCTCGGACGGAAGGAAGTCTGAAAGTAGCTCGGATAATAGTCGATCGCTGTGAAAAATCGATTGATAATGGAATCCAGAGAACACTTGAAGCAGTTCGATAGATGATTGAAGGAGCTTATCATAGAAAAATCCAGAGGATGCGATAAAAATTCGTCCGTCGAAGAAGTTCGATCGACGTTTGTAGAAGACATTGTGAAATTCGTCCGTCGGAAAAATTTGAGAATATTGTGAAAACTCGACTGCTGGAGAAGTCCGAAAAAATATCGTACAAAATCGGAAGTCGGAAGAATCTCAAGAAGATCGACTCTTTACGAACTTCGGCTAGAAGTATTTTATATCCAACAGTATCTTTTCCTTGGCTGGTAAATGTGTTTCAGCCATAGACTTAAAACGTGTTGGCTGAGCTGTAACACTCGAGAGAATTTGATTAGTTGCTTGGCAGAGGTCATGGCATACCCATGCTGTCATCCAAGACAAACAAGCCAGCTTCACCTACTTCAGAAAATGAAGAGATGCAAAAGCTCAAGAAGGGGGGCCTTGCACAGACTGGCTCTCCATGGCCAAAACAAAAAGAGATCATAAAAGGATGAATCATTACACTCCTCTTTTGAAAAGGAAAATATAGCAGTCTGTTAGTTTCCGGGGGGGGAGAATTTGGTAAGTCACTTTAACTCCTGAATGTCATGGTCTCCTTTCGTGGAACAAGAAGTGCATCAAGAATATGCAAACTTGAAACACATTAGCTCTCTCTCGGTCCTGTTCATGGTATCCTGCCAATTTTGATCAAACTACACATCATTACCGTTAGGAGGCATGCGTAAAAAATACTGAGGAGAATTTCTGTGCGAATTTTTAGTGACAGAGCATTCAAATGGCCTATTTCAAAGGTAGAATAAACTATAATTTATCGATAAAAGCCGTTTGATCTCTAATTCTCAGAAACAAACCTTATACCTGTGTGGTTGATCAATAATTCATTTATAAGAAACGCATGTGAATATGGGTGCTCTCTGTCATAACCATACAAGCACGCACACACAACACAAATGGAAAAACACCAATAGAATTGAAGTAAATTAGAGGAAAAAAAAAGTGTTCATTTTCTCTGGTTATGAAGTCCTCCATAAAACAAATGGCAATTCACGTATTTGTTCTGAAAAGAAAAAGTAGACAATAATCATAGATTGATTCTCCAAAACTACAAAATTTTCAAATCCTACATAAAGTTATCACCGCATAACCTGAACGAACCCAGCAAATTGACTCTCAGCTCCGAAAACAGGAAAGCGGGAACTCATGAAGAGAGAGTATGGAGAACCCGAAGGGACACGGGACTAAAGTCAAGTAAACATCATAAGTTAGAATATGGATTATCAAAAGTTGATTAAAGCTCCTCCACTGCCTATTGTTAATGGACAGCTTCATAAACCACTCATTAATACATTCTATTTTGTGTTGGTAATGATAAATTCATGTTTTTCAATCTTCCTAAATCAAACAATTACCATTAAGCAGTTACAATTTTATATGCCCTAAGGGTCCATTCTTTTGAGGATAAAAAATTTATTCAAAAATATATATATTTTTAGATAAGTATGTCTCAAGTAATATTTAAACAGAAAATAATTTACCATATTCTTTATACATTAAAAAATAACTCGAGAATCTATTACCCATGTTCTTTTGTATTGCTAATCTCATGCATAAGTTACTAAGATCTATCCATATTTTTCATATTATCTTTGATTATATAAATATTATTATATATAAAAATATAGTATAATATATTATATTATAATATACTATATCATATTATATTATATATTATATCATATTATACTATAATATAAAATATTATATTATATATTATAATATATTATAGTATAATATATTATATAAGATAGTATTATATATTATTATATTATTATTAAGGGGTTAGAAGTATATTAGGAATGAAATAAAATATTATTTTTTCGTTGATGGAAAATGACTTACCCACTTTCTACATGGATAAGACTTTCCTTCCATTTTATAGATAAATACTATCCATGGAAAATGATTTACTCATCTAGAGAACCATGAGAACATAGGTAAGTTGGTCAATAAAAAATTGACCAACTTTTTCTCAATATTTATCCACAAAAGTACAGGCTCTAAGAGGCTATTTCTCAAAGAAGGCAAAATATGCAGTTCTGACTTCTCTATTAAAAATGCTTCAACTGGCAGGCCTCGATTTCCTAGTTCTGAAGGTTACCTATAGTATTAAAATCTTTGGGGCTTACATCACCACCAAAGGGTCAAGCTTTAGCTTTCCATGATTACATATTCAGATTACAATGATACTCCCGAAAAAGAACAGTAAATCAACCCCAACTTATGTTCAACTTCTGTTCTTCAAAGAAGGGACTAAAAAAGCAAAAGATCAGATTCTAATATGCTACTATATTCCTGAAAGCATTCCTTACATGTTTGATGATACGTCAAGCTTACAATTCAGAACTAATCTTCAATACTGCCTTAACTTCTCTTCTTTTGCCTTTCCGATTCTTAGTTTTGATTTCAACTGATCTTTGGGGAAGAGAGAGAGAGAGATTCCACAAAATACATGTTGGGACAAACTAAAATCTCAGTTCATGAACTTTCTACACTTCAGATGCACGCAAACATGGGAAACAAGATTACATAACTCTTACGTGACTTCTTTATTTAGAGACAAATGGTGACATCTGAACACACTCACTATTCTTGCTGGCAAAGGTGTTACCGTCATCCCTAAGTTTCTTGCTGATCAGTTTCCTATGGATCTCAGCATGCTTCATTGAAAACTGTACATGCAAAAACCTATCTATTCATGATTTTTCTTGCTTAGATAGATGCACATGCATGAAACAAGGTTACATGACCTTCTTTCTCTAAAGACAGCTGGTGATGTATGAACACAAACTATTCTTCTTACCGGCAAAGGAATTCATCATCATCCCTAAGTTCTTACTGATCTCAGACTGCCTCATTAAAACCAATACTGATCTTGGTATGCTTCATTTAAAACCATATGTATGCATACAACCAATGTTAATACACCTGATATCCACAAGAGAGGCATATGGTATCTTCATTTCCATCAGATAGTCCTCTGTAAGGTTTTGTCCTCTATAAGGTTATGTTCATTGCTTTATATCCAAGAATGCACCTAGACAGAGTTTACAGAACAATCAAGAAACCTCAAGAGAGAATTCTTTCACCTAGATGGACAGCAGACCTAAGTCTATAACTAGGTGACAGAAGTTAAGTGCTTATAACATAACTGTGCAAATGATCATAGGTATAGCTTTGTTGCAAGTCATTAAATTATATAAAATGGTCTGTCAATTCTTAAATGAAAGTTTTATGTGTTCGGAAGCATAAGATGGATCTGTATAAGATAACTTTGACTATCCTTATTCTAGTCTTTGCATCATTTCCAGAGATACCAATTGATAAATTCCCAATTAGATAATTCAAGACAGAACAACCTCAACAAAATTATAATAGAGATAACCACCAGACTTATTGCACAATACCAATGGCAACATAGAAGAAACAGTTGGAAGAAACTGATAATCACTTACTGATGCCTTAATATAAGAATGATGGAAAGATGAATAACAGGTAAACAATAAAATCTCATAAAAATATAAAATCAGAGAACACTTTGTCTATCAGAAAATCAGATGTAATACGAATGAATGCTGAAATTTTTACACAGCATGCTCAACAACCAGCTTCACTTCTCTTGCACAGAGCTATCTCCATTTAAACATTAAAGAATATAAAATAACAATATGCTCCCTCATTATCATTTCCCTTCTATTTACATGAAACTAGATACCTCAAATCAAAATATAAATGAACCTCAATAATAAGCAAGAAGCATACAATCTATCATACAAACCCCTCAAGCAGTATGGTATGGCCAAGAATGCCTCTCCCCCAACCCCACGCCCCCCACCCTCCTCTCTCTCTCTCTATCTATCTAATCATTTTTATCCAGGCACTCGTGCTATACTTTAAAATATCACATACAAGAATATAAATTTAAAATAGAATAGTAATAGCAACAACCATGCAAATATCAATGATATATTTCCTCATGATGGCCTTCCATTTAGAGTGACAATTCAACATCTAAGATTATCAACTAACAATCATTGATCAAAAAGTAATGATATCTTTGCTAATTCAATATAACCAAACAAACACACGAGAATTCTTTCAGCTTTCTTCCTGAACTATCCAACCATCTAATCCATATTCAGTAACTTCAAATCAGAACATCAATTATAAGAAGTAGCGACTAGCTCCATACTTTCATCAATTCTGAAATATTTACAAAAAAATAAATAATTTTGTTGCCGTCATGAATCAAGAGATCAGATAGCTCGGATGGTTGGCTTATACCCCGCACCCGCATACGTGAGGTATTGTCCGTTTTAGCCTCTAACGCTGTTGCATGGAGCCTTACGGTTTTCCTTAAAAGGCACCTCATGGGGAAAGATGCCTTCTTTATACCATAACACAGTCCGCACCCGCATAGGTGAGATATTATCCGCTTTGACCTCCGACATTGTCGCACAGGACCTTTGTCCTTTAAAAAGTGCCTCACAGGAGAGAGAAGGTTCCAATTCATATAAGCCATACTCCCTCTTGACTCACTATCGATGTGGGACTAAAGATACCTTCTCTACACCACAACAATTCTCATTTCACAAATCACCTTCTTTTTTTTTTTTTTGTCAGAAAGTACCCATCTCACACATTAGCTGAAGCTAAAGCATTCAAGATTTATGTTTATTGCGGTCATCAACATCTATTCCAAGATTACACCAAGGGAGAAATTTTTCAAACTATATTGAAGATCCCTATAGCGCAATGATACAAATAACACTAAAATCCAAGCAAAATACCAGGACAGGATCTATGAACCAAAATTACCTCATTTTCTCGTCATCCCAGCTACTCACTATCATCAAGATCGTCATCGACTTCGTCCTCGTCATCGTCGTCGTCGTCCTGATCGGAAAGGAGATACGCACCTTGGGGAGGCGGTGATCTCCGCCGCATCCTCGAGGCTAGAATGTTTGATAGATCGACCTCGGCAAGCGGATCATCCGAGAAATCGCTATCACCGACCTCCCTCCGATACCATCGCCACTATCATCGTCATCGCTGCTATCATCCTCATCGTCGTCCTCGTCTTCCTCCACTACCATCTTCCCCTTCCCCTTATCGACTGCCGCCGCCACTCCCTTCCCCCTGTCGACTGCCGCATTCCCGTTCCGATCAACCCCAACCTCCTCTCCATCTTCTTCGCCGCCGTCGCCGTCTTCTTCGGCTTTGACGTCGTCGGAGGTTCTTGGGCAAGAAGAGGGGATCTCGGATTGCGGCTTTGTCTTCTTCCGCCGATCCTCTTCGACTTCGTCGACGGAGTCGACATCGGGCTTTCTCTTCGCAGGCTGAGGGGTATCCGCTGGTTCTTGGTCCAGGGGTTGGAGCTCTCCTCTGTGGTCCGTCATGGGGCTTTAGGGCTTCGCGTGCGAAGGGTTAGGTTTTGGAGGCGGGGAAGGGATGTTCTCCTCCAGGGGATTTTCCGAGCCTTGCGGTAGTACTAGGCCATGTGGCATACAAAGGTGCAGCCACGTCATCCAATGTGAACTAATAACCTGCCCTATGGGGGAAAGGTGAGCTGCGTTTTTTGGTAAATAAGGATCTGCGATAAATACTTATCGAAAAAACAAGAATAGAAATAACTAAAATATTATAATATTATATTTAAATTTATAACTGCTTGTATGAGCCTGAAATCTGAAAATTTCAGTTGCAATTGTTGAATTTGGTTGATTAACGTGAATGAAGTGTTATTACCCTGATACTTATATGGTTGGACTATCTACTAATGATTTTTTTTTTGGCAAGGAATGGGCGTGTGCATCTATATGCAGGAGCCAGACAAAAAGTATTTTTTTTATTACAATTTATTTGTAAGAGTTGGATAATAAAAAAGATTAATTATATAAAATATTTTAAAATATTTAGAGTTTTAATTTTTTTTGAATTTTAATTTAGTATAATTAGATTATTTAATTTTAAATTTATTTAATTCAAATTTTGACTATAAATTTTATCTGACTACTATAATAGAATTGTCCATGTAATATTCTGTGATCTGTTTATATAGTAAAAGAAGATGATGCAAAGGGTAACATCACGTAGCAATTTCATTATGACAATCAGACAAAATCTATAACTAGAGTCTAAATTAAATGAATCTAAAAATTGGATGATCTGATTGTATCAAATTAAAGTTTAAGATAAAATAAAAAACTTCTAAATTCTTAAGAATATTTTTTGCATAATTAATACAAAAAAATTAAGTTGGTCAATTTTATATGTGCATAAGCTTTAATATTTTATTTGCCATGTAAGTCCATTTGAATAGCTTGCAATTACAAACTTTAATTTTAATATGATTTATATTATCATTCTTAGGATTTTGTTATGGTGTTTTAAAAAGACTATTCCTAAACGAAGTTAAGATACTATCCTAGTAATATATAGACTAGGATCCTTCTAGAATTAGGAGCATGGTAAGAGGTCTCATAGCACTATATAGGGCCTTGATCCCTCTTTTCATGAATTGAAAAGAAGCCCTGGGATGTGGATCCTCTTCAATCCTCTTGTGAAAGTCCGATAATGAGTAGAGAGAATATTGGATCACTCCATGATCCCAAGCAAACCATGTATATATTCAACTATAGTCTTGAAGCATAAAGAATTGATGATAACAATTAGTAATGGATCAACAATATACAAGGCACGAATGTCCCCTAATATGATTGAATTTGCATGATTATACGGGCACTGATATCGGTTCAACTGCTTACACAATTTCTAAGCAATTCTAGCTAAGGAACAACCATTTAATCAGGTAATACATGACCTTCTTTCTATGGAAAAAAAAAAGCACATATAATCTAACAATTTCAATATGTCTGTACATGACATTAGATGGTTTATTTAGGCTTAAGTATGTGAAAAATTTTGAATTTTTTTAGAAGATTTTAATCTCATCTTAAATTTTATTGAGTGCAATCAGATTATCCAACTTTTAAATTGATTCAATTCAAACCCTGGTTATGATTTCCATCAGCCTATCGTGATAGAGTTATCACATAATGTCATGTAATTCACTTATGTGGCAACCTTTTGCTGACATGGAAAAAGGATTTTGGAAGTCCTTCTCCCCTTTTTCTCCTACCTTTCATCTAGGGTTTCATTCTAGCTCTATCCCTCCTTCCATCTAGTGATTAGAAATCGGCAATGGCTACAAGATGAGTAGTGAGAGTGATAAAGAGAAAAGAGAGTTGAAAGAGATGGCAAGTGTGGTTTTGTAACTAGAATATGGAGTTCCTAGGGTGATAACAATCTCGGATGAAGATTCAAGGGTTGTTCAAATTATTAGATGATTATAAGTAGTGTCTTGGGTGGATGTTTCCAATTATTCGGGTGTTCAATTATGCTGCTATGGGCCAGGGTATACACTTCAGGTTATTCATTTCATGCTTTTTGTTACATACAAGTTGGCTAGGGGTCTCATCAACTCCTCTTTATTATTTCCTAGTTCATAGCTCTGGATGTACATATTTGCCTCTGTATATCTCTATTTGTCTCTATTATTTATTTCTTAAGCTACTGTAGGGGCATCTAAGTTGTTGTAGCCTCTTCTTGTAATTATTGTTGAATATCTAATAAAGTCAAGTGGCTACTTTCCAGCCTCCTTTTGTTGATAAAAAATAATTATGATAATATTTGTTGGTTGCAGAATGATTCTTATTGCAGGTATTTCATATGCGTTGATCTTAAAATAAGGAGTTGAGCAAAAGTAGCTCTTCTTCTTCTTCAAAAAAAGGATGAAACCAAGGACTTGAAAGCATAGGTAAGAAGATGATTTAAAGTCATTAGAAGGTATCAAGGAGAAAGTTCTGGTTTGAAAGAACATATAGTAGAACTAAAAGAAAAATAATTGGTTATTAGAAGAGATAGAGGTTTTAAAAAGAGAAACAATAGCCATCAAAGAGGAGGTAATAAATTTGAAGGCTGAATATGCTGTATTGATGAGAAAGCTTGCAAAGCATGCAGCAATGAAAAAGCTTTATGTTATGGCAATTATGCTTTCATGGATTCTGCTAACAATCATGATTGTGTTTTGAGTAACTGCCATTTTTGTGATTATGTAATGATTTTAAAAATTACTTTCTGTAATAATTAGGTAATAATATTTATATTTTGAGTTACCACCAATGTGTTAGGCTTTTGAAACCGAGATTTATAATTAATATTGTGCACCAACAATGTTGAATATAATGCTTTGTATATGATATTTGCAGTTCATTATATACTAAGCTCAGAAACATATTGAATGCGTGGCATACACCAATAAGCCTTAAAATATGAACACGGTGCCAATGCCACTTCTATAATTTGAGCATGTAAAATGAATACAAGTGAAGTACAATAATGACTATTATATAGTAGTATTGTTAAATGTAATGCTTCATGTCATGTTAATATGATTGGAGAAAAGCAAGACTTTAAAACATGCTGAAACAGAGAAGCAATGCACCATATTAAACAAGAATCATTTATGTTTGGCCCAGTACAGCCACACTAAGTGTTTTATATACTAGAACAACATAGCCACATTGTATCATGTGAAATCCTTGATATATTGTAACATGTGAAACCCTTGCAACATGTTGAAACACAATGCAGCAATGATTAGGGATGTTGTCATGCCCCCGACCGAGATCATGAGCCAGGAGTCAAGGCATCTCATCACGTATAGCAATAGTATATAGACAGAGATCGATAAACAATTATAGCAATAGTATAAGAAAATATTACTTCAAAATTTTATATATATATCAAATTTCATTTAAACATATTTCGTAACATTGATAAATCACATATAAATCTATAACAATTTGTTCGATATTCTAAATAATATTATATAAATAAAAATTCGAAGAAGGTGAATTATTACTTATGTCACAGGTACTCCAACAAATCTATATAATTTTAATTTTTTTTCAAACTTTAATATTCAAAATTATACTTTTATCAAAATTTAATCATTAGTTTCAAATAAAACCCTAAATCCTCATAGAATTGGCTATACGGTAGCACCCAACATCTAATCAGTTTAGTCTAGGACATTCAATTGATCAACTATAAATCAACTGTTATGCTAGAATGCTAGGATGCAATCGAAGGTAAAATCTTATAATGCTTGGCTCGATCAAGATGGAGACCGACAACCTATTCAACAATCAAAGATCAAGATTTCTTCACAAGTACCTATCAAAGCTATTAGAAGATCTTTCTAAGATCTAGAAAACCTCAGAAGAGAGATATAATCTAGAGAGAGACAAATTTAGAGAGAAAAACTTATAGAGAGAGAAAGTGGGTCTTTTGTATCGAGAAAATAGAGAGAGAGTGGGAAGAGAGAGGAAGGAGAGAGGGAGGAGAGAGAAAATTCCTCTCTCTTTCTTCTTCTTTTTTTCTTTCTCTTCTTCCCTTCTTTTTTTCTCTTTTTCTTCTTCCCTTCTTTTCTTTTCCTTCCTTCTCATTTCCCAAGCACAACAAGAGACCTGCAGTCACCCTTCAATCTTGAAATAATGGAAAGCCCCAATTGATGTTGACCTTGGCTGATGATGGCTGGGGCCAAGGCAACACAATCGAGCATTCCATATTCGACAGTCAGCAACGATGATGTCAAAAATGAAAGAAGAATCCAAGAAAAACAAGAGAAAATGAGAGGCCCTCTATTTTTTTTCTGATGCTTTGAGATTCATGTGGTTGGATGGGTATCATATTCTCTCCTAAAAAAAAATTATCCTTAAAATTTTCTTGCTTAAGTCCTCTAAAATCCAGGATTACTCTTACCTCAAGTCATAGTTATCCTCTAATTTTAAAATCAAATCTTTCATCATAATATCTCAAACCAAATTTCATTTTGATTAGCTTAAAAATAACTCAGACTACTATATTTTCATTATACACTCTGATTCAAATCCATCAATGCACTTGTATCAAATCTAAGTTTATAAGTTATGTCATAGTCAATATGATTTATCATCCTAATATCCCTAATGTCTATCCACCTACACTCATATGTCTGATTCTATATGTCATACTTTATCCATTTATGCTCTGATATCTTATAAATTATCATACCTTCGATTTGTGATCGTAAGTCTAAGGGTCATGACAACCACCATACACTCATGAAAAACTCTCTCCACAAGCATGCAAGGTATTCTAATTAAACATGATATCAATGCATTATAGCAGAATTCATAATAATTTAAGTTAAATTTAACTAACTAAAATCAATTCTAATCTCTTATAAATTCTAATAATATTCAAAAGATGTTACATCAATTAAATCTCAAATAATAATCCTATAAAATATATTAATAAGTCTATGTCCAAACTTGATTGATATTGTTTACCCTTGCTTCTAAGCTCATTTCTAAAGTAGTATCCATATCCACAATTATGAATCTAAATTTGAGAAAAAAAAGAAGAGGTGATGAGCTCAATAGTCCAGTAAGTAATGAATATTTCAAATAGACATTTCATATATTATCATAAGATTAACATTCAAAAATAAATGTCACAAATAAATATAAGAACATATATTCCATGCAAATCAAATCTTTATATAATCATAAATCCGATTCGAAATAAATATATATAACTCAACAGCCTTAACCATGATCACATTTATATCCTATGGTAGGGCTATAACATAAATAGTGACTTCAATTAGAGTGCCAACATATAACCCCCATTGATAGGGTCAAAATCCAATGCACAACCTTTATTGTTAGGATCAAAAACCAGTGCACAACCTCCATTTGGTAGGATCAAAAATCAATGCACGACCCCTATTAGTAGGGTTTAAAATATAATTAAGCTGAGAGTACAAATTTGATCCATATCAAAATATTTTTCTACATAACATATAGATATCATAATTCTACTAAACATATACATATTTCATAATAAATCAATAAATCATTATATTTCAGAAGTCTTGAATTTTATAAATTACTTTCCAGTATAGTTTTATAAATTATACATAATTCAAAGATTAATTATTTATTTTTAAAATAAATTATGAAATATCTCGAAAAGATGGTTCATTACTTATTCTATAGAATACTGAATAGATAGATTCAATCAAGCTTAAGAGCATCTTTCAGAACCTATTATTCAAAATATATACTTCCATCAGTCTTAAGCCATAATTAATAACAATTCTAAATTTTGACACCCTCATAAGGTTGACAAAAGTGGTAGCATTCAACATCCTGATTGGTCGAATCAAAGATAATTTATTTGATCAATATTAGAATAGAAAATAGATGGTTCAATAGAGATCAAGGATGATCAAATCTATTAGTGTTCGATAAAAGTTAAAGTAGAGATCAGTACACTGATTGATAGTCAGAAATCAATTTGATCAAATAGCTTCATCTAATTAGATTATTTAAAATACAATGATTTGATAGAGATCAACAAGAACCAAACCTTGTGATGTTTGACAAAGGCTCAAATGGTGTGGGCATACTATCCAATTGACAGGATTGTTCAAAATCTCCTACCAAAATCAACTCGAATTTAAAGTAATAGAGCAGGTTCACTAAGTTATAAATCATGTAGAGAGAGAATATTAGAAGAGAGAAAATTAACAAGATAGAACAGGGCTAATCAGGTGACGTTGCCCGACCATTTGATCGATCTAATTAAGATGATTTCATCAAATCATGGTCAAATTGGTGTATATATGATTTAATAAAATTACAGATAATCGAATCTAATAATATTCAGATCTAGTCAAGATGGATTCCGGCATACTGTCCGGTGACTACGGATCAGGACTCTCTTCGTTAAGGTCAAATCAGAATCATTGAAAGAAACTCTTCAATAACTAATTTTGGAGAGAGAAAACTTCATAGATAGAGAATGAAAATAATGAAAGTATGTGAAGAGAAAAAAAGAGAGAAGAGAGAGAAACTTCCTCTATTCCTTTCTTTTCTTTTTTATTTTCTTTCTTTTTCTTTCTTCTTTCTCTTTTCTCTTCTTTCATGGAACAGAGGACTTGCATCCTCCTTCCCATAATAGACTTGATCCCCCCTCTAGCCGATAGTACCCATGGCCAAAGGAGCAGACCCCAGCGGCAACAACTAGCTTGGTTTAGTGACTAGCATCATTCTTAAAGATATAAAAATTGGCTAACAGAATTTCTTGGATTCAACCAAAATTTAAAGGAAGAAGATGATGAAGATGATAGCAACAAGTGGTAGCTGGCAACCTACAATCGGAAGCAAAGGACCGGTGACATGTGCCAGTGGTGAGAACGGCTGGGAAAGCTGGAGACGGCCAAGTTTTAGATCTAAAAATAGGGAATTAAATATAAAAATAGGGCATCCATGTTTACAATCAAATCCAGTAATTTTTCAGTCAGAATTCACGATTCTAAAACTTAGAAAGATAGAGAAAAGGATCAGTTAGATGAGCACTGGTCCTTACCTTCCTTTCGGTTGTCGATGACCCCACTTTTTGGTAGCACAAAGAATGTGAATAATATCTTTCCGAGAGGACAAAGATAGCCGATCTATGGTATTCTCCGATGGCTACCTTAAGGAAAAGGGCCGATCCTTTATATAGAGGGCGAAATCAAGGGTTTGAGGCTAGAGAAATCAACTTTCAAATGGATTGAGATCCTCATTGGAGAAGGAAGGAACTCTTTTGGGAGTTTTGATTTTTCCACCATGATTTTCATTTATCCCAGCACGTGCAATGCACGTACTGGCCTTAAGAACTTTTTCTGTTGTCGATTTGAGATTCGGATTGGGGTATTACACATGTAGTGAAGTCTTTAATCAATTTCTATTGTCCATTTTTAGAGTTATGAAACTTGGTGCCTAGGCACAGTTTCAAAGCCACAAAACATGAAGTTATGAAATCTGTTTCGGATGTTGTCCTACACAAGTCCAAAATCCCCTATCTTCATATCATAATTTGCAATTAAGAGGTTGTGATGCACAATTTTCAAAAGTTGTACTGCAATTTATTGTTTAAAACATTTGGAAAGTTATGCTCATGCAAAGTATCATACCTATAGTCTTCTATACATGTGAAGTTGGAACCTTGAAGCTGAAATTGTGCCTTTGAACCAAAAATCAAGTCCTCCGTTCATGCGCCATTGAACTCGGTCAATGGCCTATGTGATGCATGTGCCATTAAGCTAAACATTTAACAAAATATTGAACTAAACAAGTGAAATTGAAACATCAAATAGTGCCATTATACATATGAAGCCGAAACTATGCCATTGAATTGCACTACAAATTGATAGCCCATAGAAGCAACAATTAAACTACATACAAAACTGCACTGCACATTAAAATATACATTGAAGTAAATATGGAATTGCACTGCACATTCAAATGAACATTAAACTGCACATTAAACTACATTGCATAATGAACCGAGTATTGAATTGCACGTTGAATGAAACAACAAGCTTATAAAACATTGAATTATCATTGGATCAATATTGTAATTATATTATCTAAACATTGAACAAGTAATATTGTCTAAATATTAAACAATAACAAGTTATATTGAACTAAACATTGAAATTATATTCACACCATCAAAATATTATTCCACAACAACTATGTTAGGACCGTAGTCCCTAACCAACTTTCCAAAAGGCAAATGCCTATTAGGAGGTGGGGTTTATTAGCCTCTATCCACTAGGCACAGGGGCTTCACACCAAGGTGTGCAAACCAGAGAGAGGGAGGAATACTTCATGTGGGCCCCCTTTGGAAAAGGGGTGCACGGCATGAGAAGACTAGCGCTAATGCTAGGAGAGAGTCCAATCTACTTGGGAGTCTCTCTCCTAGCGGGATCCAAATTCTCCAAAGCCCCACGCCTCTAGAGGAGGGCATGGAGAGTTGTTCTAGAGATGGAAGAGGGGAGGAGGCACTCTCCCATGCTATTGGAAGGAGGATCATGAGCGGGCAAGTTGCTGTCAGGGTGTGTGCTGGTAGTCCCTATTAGACAGGGATCCTCTCACCACCTGGATTTGGTTTATGTGCTGGTTAAAATAGCAAGAAGGGCTCTATCAGATGTCCTTAATGTCTTGATAGATCACCAAAAAAGATCAGAAAGGTGGGAGAAGAGGCATACAAGGTGTTAGCGTGCAAGCTGAATTTCTGCCATGGAGTCCTTGTTGTACAGGAACTCTCCTCATCCAAAGAATCTGGTCCAAATTCATCCAGATCTGCTAGCCCCAAGGATTCACATCCCTAGCCCTAGTTCAAAGGTCTTGAGAGTAGAAGATCAGATCTGAAGGTGCATCTCAGGTCTCAAAAAGTGAAGGAGACGCGAACTAGATCGCTGCTACAGGGTTCTTGATGCACAATGATCTAGGGCATGTTATTTGCTATCCTTAGAGAGTTTAGATCATCATGGACTCTTGTAGAGGGCTCCATCATAGATTTTCTCAGGTCCACATAGGTGCATGGTGGTCTTAACAGTTGATATCAGAGTGAGGTTGCGGGTTTAAAGACTAGTAGACCCCAGAGTGATAAAAAATATCATTGGAGGGAGGAATTGTTGTGCAAGATTCCAGCACGTATTCGGTAAGACCCAGAGAGAGGTTGGTAGCCAAAGGAGACTCAATGAGACTCTAAGAGAGATTGATAGCTGAAAGAGAATCAATGAGACTCTGGGAGAGGATGGTAGCCGAAGAAATTCGGTGAGACTAAAGCTGATGTTGGTAGCCAAAGAGAGGCTAATGTATTGACAATAATTATGGGAGTCGACAGGAAGGGTTGACTGATGTTTGGTTTGTAAGATTAAATAGATCTAACCATCCAGCTTGCTGGTTGAGGATAATCTAGCTAGATGCAGATCAACTCAGATGTGAAGTCCCTGTACCTAGTGGATAAAGGCTAATAAACTCTACCTCCCAATAGGTATTTGTCTTTTCAAAAATTGGTTAGGGCTACGGTCCTAACAAACTAATATTGAACAATTAATAAACTGCTCAAGCTAACAAAAACACTATTCTAGCTAATAATAATAGTGTAAGTCTAAAATCCACATCAAGTAACAATAATTTTTCTAAATATCACCAATACTACTTTCTTGAGTTTCTGATTAAGAAGATAGTGACTAAGTAGATTCACTAATATAATTTCTCCTTTTTGCATCAACAAGAGCTCTCAATAAACCCATGGTAACTTGCGCTACTCCTCCACTCAAATGCCTCACCCTATCTAATTCCTATGAATAATTGATTTGATATTAGCTAAGATTTATCACACAAATCAATAATAATATAATTCTTACCATAAACAACATTTCTCCAGTATCTACTAAAACATATAGCCCATAACCCAGTAGCCTTTCTTGCCTTGGTCTCTTCCTGGTTTCAATGGAGTCTTAATTTATCATGCTGCTACTCGGCAGTTCCAATAGCTACTAATTGCTCTGTTCTTCTCCTTATTGGCAAGCTTTGTTCAGTATTTTGTAGTGGCTCCACTAAACATAATCTAATATAAGAAAAATAAATATTATCAAACATATAGAACTAAAAGGTATGCTAGAGGTATAGCATTGTTGTTGTCATAACCTCATTTTTATTTGACCTACCTCTAGGTCTTTTGTGGTGGACAATGAAATAAATCAACTATTGATGAGTCACTTTTGCAAAGGAATCCTTTCTTGTTATGGCCTATTTTGAAGAATACTTGATAGATCATTTGCCTTCCATGTTTTGATTGTTTGTGAGGGTTCTTGAACTCCTCATGTGAGTCCTTCCTTCTATTCTTCTTCAATCTATCTAGCATTATTCTCACATATGGAGGTAGCACTACCTCTGCACCTATTCTAGATCATAACTGCTCTCCATTAACAAGTTGAACAAATTTATAACATGTCCTCTATGCATCCTTGGTGTAGCATTTTGCGACATAAGCCACAACATTATCATTCTTATTCTGTATTGCAGATATTGCATGACTGCATAGAATACCTATTAGATTCCATTCATTGTATGCACAAGTCTTGTGCTTCAAGCTCACTTCATAGGACTATCTTTGCATATCATTTAATACTTTCTATCACTATTATAAATTGCCTCACACCATCTACTCTTTGATTTGTTCTTCTCAGTCTTAAAATGAATACTTTCATGCCACTCCTTAATATCTTCTCTTTCTTTGCCATTTGGATCATTAATATCCTCAGTATGTCTTTGACTATCTCAATTATTGACTTCTCCCTTACTTATACTATGTAACCATTGAATATTTTGGACATGTTGTTGCCAATGACATCACAATGGAGAAATGGACTAAAAAGCCTTGACAAATCTTCTTGGGTTTACATCTGTGAAATCCTTCCATGCTTCTTCTGATAATTCTTTCAGCTCATCCATTATATGAAAAAAACTCCCATAATTGTATACTTGATAGCCTTGAAGAAGGTAGACATGAAAGAGAAACATCTTGGCACCATATTCCGCTAATGAACAAACCTTTAATAGAGCTTTGGGACCACATGGACACATGACAAAACAAATATTTTGGATCACTTTCTACTTAAAATTGCTTTGAATGTTTGATGTTAAGGCAATCCTTATATGATTTCTCCTTTTGAAGGATCCAGGATAAAAGAATTATGGATTACAAGGAAGAACTAACTAAATCCTAACAATTATAGCATAATAAAGTCTAAAGCAAGATGAAGACATTACCTTCATTGCCGAAATGAAGAATCGATCATCAATGCTCGTCGTCGAAGGGAACCACCACCCTCTTATGGCCATTGCTAGTGTTCAGATGCTAGAAAGATAAGATAGGATTTGGACTAGGTTGGGAGTCAAAACACTAAACGAAGAGGGGCCAATTTGGGAAAAGAAGATTTCTTATTGTTACATCATCCCCTTTTGCCACATAAGCAATCTTTTGCCACATAAGCAAGCAACATAACATCATGTGATAACTCTATTATGGTAGGCTAATGAAAATTATAGCCAGGATCCAAATTGAACCAATTTGAAAATTACATGACCTAATTGCAATAAATAAAAGTTCAAAATGAAATTGAAAATCCACAAAAAGTTCAAGATTTTTTGCATAATTAAGCCTTTAGTTTATCATATAAACAATTGATGTACATTAACATGAAAGATGGGAAGAAAGATTAAAAAAAAGGAATAACAAATTTTAGTGTATAGGAATAATAATGCTTATAGGAATATTTATACCATGAGTTATGCCAATTTTACTTGGCTCCACTTTGAATAGCAAAAGGCACATTTTTGGAATAATTTTGAATGATGATTTTCTATTCATAAAAAAATAAAGGTATAAAAAATGTGTTTTATGCTAAGGGACAACCTCTAATAGCTCTTCTTAGAATAATTATGCCTGTGTTGGATGTATGCCCTAGAAGTCAATCTTGGCTGACAGATTTAATATCTCTAGGATATGATTTTATACTTATTGAGCAATTATATTACCATTCATATTTATGTATCCATGAATCATCCAAGAGATTAACAAGAGAATAACATATATTCTCAAAAGTTGAGAATTTGAGACATGTGTCATTAATGGTTGATTCTTAAATTGCTCTTGATTATAGGATCATCATGGAGATGGTGATTGATCCAGATAGATCAGTGCATGGATTTCTTCTTTCAGATAGATAGGTCTCGAGTCTGCAGTGTAGAGACACTGGAGCGAGAGTGCAGGTGGTTGTTAGTGAACAACTAGTACTGAGCGTGACCAACACGAGAAGTCACATAGATGTCTGCTCACTCGTTAGTGACTTCTCGATACTGTAGTTGTATGACTGATCTTTTGATCAGAGATGGCACTACTGCTTATAGGAAGGCTGCTGGAGTTTGACTGACACATCAATATGGGTCTCAAAGAGTTTTTGTAGTGAATGTTGGCGATAGTTGGTCCACTGTAAGAGTGGGATGTGCATCAAGATGGAATCTATTGACCCAAGAAGAAGGGAGTAGTTCTATGAGATTTAAGAGGCTG
>KE506186.1:26999-37724 GCA_000441515.1 Elaeis oleifera
TCTTTTTCAAGCGAAAATCATTAGTAACCCCCTCAAATGCTTTGTAATTATCAAAATCAATTCAAGGAGCAACAGAAGCACTCATCCAATGGGAGCGACTATAGTAATATGTTGATGAATGGCTGAACCATGAAGAGCTCAAAGGCAAATCACCTCAGCATGAAGACCCCCAAAGGGATAATCTGGTGGTAAGAGTGATCCATACCATCTCTGTGGGCAGCTTAGTAGCACCGCCTTCGGGCCAAGCTTAGCCAAGAAAAGAAGTAGAAGAAGAGGAGGATTGAAGAAGAAGTCACTTTCTTCGAGGTCGATCTAAGGAGAATAAAATATCCGTATAACAATCCTATTGTCGTGACTTTAAATATTTCAAATTATGATACACATTGTGTTTTGATTAATAATAGAAGCTCTATGGGTGTCTTATTTATGATGCTTTTGTGCGAATAGGTTTGGTTCCAGTAAACTGAAGAAACTAAGTTCTCCTCTGATCGGGTTCACTGGTGATACTGTGTCAGTGGAAGGGATAATCTCTCTTCCTATGACAATAGGATGAACTCTGAGGTAATCGACTGCTAATGTCGACTTAGTCATAAAGGTCCCATCTGTCTATAATGCCATATTAGGTTGACCTGAGTTGAATTCTCTCCAGGTCATGATATTGACTTATCACCTAATGATAAAGTTTTTCACTCCTAATGGGATTGACAAGCTTTGGAGAGACTAGCAACTGGCTAGAGAATGTTACATGGTGATCTTTCGGGGAAAAGCACTTAAGGAGCCTCGACTTGTGAAAAATTTGATGTCCGAGATGAGCTGATGGAGCAATGAGGGCAACAGTGGAGGACCTCATCCCAACTCCGATGGATAAGTCTGACCCCACCAAAATCAATCAATCGGCTCCAACTTGTGTGATGAAGACCACTGGTATCTCATCTCATTCCTCTGATCCAATGCGAATGTGTTCGCCTGATCAATTTTGGACATACCAGGAAGAGACTTAGGAGTTATCGTTCATCATTTGAATGTGGACTTGAAGCATCATCCTGTCAGGTAGAAGAAAGAAGCTTCACACCAAAGCGATAGAAGGCTATAGCAGAAGAGGTTGACAAACTCTTGAATGTCGGATTTATTAGGAAGGTTTATTACCCTGAATGGCTAGCCAATATGGTGCTGGTCAAGAAGACAAATAAAAAGTGGCATGTATGTATCAACTATACCGATCTCAACAAGACATGTCCCAAGGATAGCTATCAGCTATCATGAATCGATTAGTTGGTAGATGCTACATTAGGGTATTAACTCTTCTCCTTTTTAGACACCTTATCTGGCTACAACCAAATTCGCATGATAGTCGAGGATGAGGAGAGGATGACTTTTATTACTAATCCAGATCTTTTATATTACAGAATCATATTTTTTGATTTAAAAATGTAGGGCGACTTATCAAAAGCTCGTCAACAAAATCTTCAAGGAGTAGATTGAAAGAAACATGGAGGTATATGTAGATGACATGCTTGTCAAAAACTGAAATATGGAGCATCACATCACCAACCTTGAAGAGACCTTTGCAATATAGTGCTGCTTCCGAATGAAGCTTAACCCCAATAAGTGTGCTTTTGGAGTTATCTCCGAATAGTTTCTCGGGTTCATGGTGTCATAGTGCAGAATTGAGGCAGACAGTTTTTTGGCTTTTGTATTTATATCTTATAGTTTCCTCATAGGCAGTCAGCTTGATCCTCATCCAATAAGAGGGACTGGTGAAGAAGTCCGTGTATTATGTAAGTCGAGTCCTCTATGATGTTAAGACCTGGTACATGAAGCTCGAAAAGATGATGTATGCACTGGTAATTTTGACAAAAATGCTATGCCTGTATTTTCAAAGCATACATGATCACCGTTCTCACTGACCAATCCATTAGATTGGTACTCTATCGACCTGAGACTTTGAGTTGACTGGCTAAGTGGACTATTGAACTTGGAAAGTTTGATAAAAAATACCCCCCAAACAATCTATTAAAGTTCAGATCTTGCCAGATTTTATTCTGGAATGCACTATCCCCAAGGAGAGGCTCGGTACTGAATTTGAGGTCAGAGAATGCTGGGAGTGCTAGGTCCTCCAGTTAGATGGCTCCTCCAATATGGGGGCTCTGGGGCCGGATTAGTCCTTATGAGCTCCGAAGGAGTAGTAGCTGAGTACACCCTATGCTTCTGAGTTCAAGGCCTCAAATAATGAAGCTAAGTATGAGATCCTAATTTTCAAGCATAGAATGGCATGAGAGATGGGAGGTCGGCACTTAAAGAGTTTACAGTGATTCCCAGCTTGTTGTCGGATAAATATAGGGTGAATACGAGGCACAGGAGCCCTGCATGATGAAGTATCTACAAAAGAAAAAAAACCTTGCCTCCAGTTTTGCCACCCTAAGTGTACCGCAAATCCTAAGGATTGAGAATATGTAGGCTGACCTCTTACCAAAGCTTGCTACCTTTGAAGTCATCGATCTTGAAAGGAGCTTATATGTAGAGACTTTGGAAAAGCCTAGCATCGAGAAAACCCAGGTGATGCAATCCGACTATGAGCCAAGTTGGATGGATCCGATTGTCCAATTCTTATAAGAAGGGGTTCTACTTGTTGATTGTA
The DNA here is from genome assembly GCA_000441515.1 of Elaeis oleifera. Lineage (NCBI taxonomy): Eukaryota > Viridiplantae > Streptophyta > Magnoliopsida > Arecales > Arecaceae > Elaeis > Elaeis oleifera. The sequence continues at coordinate 29,638 of KE506186.1, forward strand.
AAGAAGCCAGAAAACTGAGGCACCTAGCACCTCAATAATTTGATGTGTGAAAAAAAGTTGTACAAAAGGTCATACTCATTGTCGTTACTTTGGTGCCTTCACCTGTCAGAGGCAGAATATGCTCTTTGAGAGGCCTATGAAGGTATCTATGACAACCATCAGGAGGCAAAGCACTTGCCTACAAGGTGCTTCAACAAAGTTACTTCTGGCTGGCCATGCAACAAGACACAAGCGACTTGGTGAAAAGATGTGAGTAGTGCCAAAAAAACACCAATATTCAATGATGACCTTCAACTCCTCTGGCTCCAATCATGATGCCTTGACCTTTTGTCCAATGGAGAATGGACATCTTCAGACCCTTTTCAATTATAGCTGCATAGAAAAATTTTACTTATCACAATCGACTACTTTATGAAGTGGGTGGAAGCTGAAGCATTGGCAAGCATTACCAAGGCCAAAGTTTGCAACTTTATGTGAAAATCCATTATCTATCAGTTCAGTCTACCATTGACTATCATCATAAACAATAGATGGCAGTTCGATAATACAAAGTTTATGGGATTCTGTAAGGAGCTAGAAATTTTTCACTGCTTAACTTCAGTAGCTCATCATCAGAGTAACGGTGAAGTCAAAGTGATCAATCAGACCTTGCTACAAGGACTGAAGATGAGACTGGATCGAACCAAAGGGCTATGGGTTGAGGAGCTCTACAATGTACTTTGGGCCTACCAAACAACATAATGGGTCCCTACTGGAGAAATGCCCTTCAACCTAGCTTTAAAAATCAAAGCCATGATACCTCTTGACGTCAATATACCCTCCCTTCGGGTGGAGAAGTTCAGAGAGGAGAGCAACTCAGACAATTTTAAAAATATTTAGACCTGTTGGAGGAGATGCAGGAGCGAGCTCGACTTCAAATGGTGAACTATCAATAGAGAGTGGCTCGATACGACAATCAAGGGTTAAGAGAAAAGTCTTCTGAACCGGGGATCTCAGCTTGTGAAGAGCCAAAATATCTTGACCTATAGAACAAAGAAAACTCACTCCAAATTGGGAAGGCTCATACCATGTCGATGAAGTGGTGCACCTGGGAGCATATTGACTCCGCCAACTAGATGAAATCCTAATTTTCTAAATCTGAATTTTTAAAAATTACAAATTTACTATCTTTGATATAATTATTATTGAACGATGATAAAAAGTTTATTTACAAATCATAATACCTTCCTCATAGATCCAAAGGCCAACTTGTGCTCCTCATCCTTTTATGAGTTAAGCGGAGGCCCTATTGCCAATAGCCAACTTGCGCTCCTCAGCCTTGTAGGAGTTGAGTGGAAGTCATGACTCCAATGGCCAACTTGCACTCCTCATCCTCATATGAGTCGAGCAGAGGTCCTATCGTCAATGGCCAATTGATGCTCCTCATCCTCGTATGAGTTGAGCGGAGGTCACGACTCTATCAGCCAACTTGCACTCATCATCCTTGTATAAGTTGAAGCGAAGGCCACGACTCCATCGACCAACTGACACTCCTCATTCTCATACAAGTTGAACAGAGGTCCTAACTCTCTTGATCAACTAGTGCTCCTCATCCTCATATGAGTTAAGTGGAGGTCCTCACCCCATTGGCCAATTTGCGCTCCTCATTTTCGTACAAGTCAAGCAGAGGCGCTAATGCCATCGGCAACTTATGCTCCTCATCCTCATAAGAGTTGAGCAGAGGCCATGACTCTAATGGCCAATCGATACTCCTCATCCTCGTATCAGTAGAAAGAAAGCTACAACTTCAATAGCCAACTATCGCTCCTCATCCTCATACAAGTCAAGTGAAGGCCTAGCATCAGGATAGACAAATACTCTTTATCCCCTACAAGCCCTATCTCACCCTCGAATGAAATCCGCACAAATCAGGGATGAGGTCGATTGACCCATGGGAATCCAACTCCTGTGGCTCAGAAGTTTCCTATAGCTAACAAATAAAGATGAAATGATGAAGACGACATGGAAAGAAGCAACATTTGCATGGTTTGTATTAAAAGTGTATTTACAAATGTTAGGCCGGTCCTTTATAAAATCAATTTGGCCAAAAGCCGAAGAATACAAATAGGCCAACTACATAACCAACTCAATCATATCCCAGCTCAAGTACAAAAATGAAAGAAAAAGTCCTAGACATTAGAAGGAACATCCAACCCCCAGTCGGGGCTTTGGGCTCCGATAGCATGATCACCGTAGGGGCTGGATGGCAGCCACATCTTCAATCGCTAGATTTTTGTCATGCTCCAGCCTGACCTCAACCTCGGCCCCTTCCTTCCCACCTATGACCTCCTCAACTCTTTCTCCCCCATCTAAGTCATCAGAGTCCAAAGGCCCAAGGTCAATGTTGGGGAAGAGACCCTAGACTCTGGTCTTGTAGCCCACGAGACCCTGCAGGTAAGAGTCAGAGGCAAACTCTAACTTGATCGTCCTAAACTCCTCAGAAATATGGAATGCTTTGATCGGGGCCACTTTCTCAGACTCCAGCTTCTTCTCCCATTGGCTCGCCGCAACATTCAGGTCCTCTGATAAATGGTCCTTGACATCACTTTGAGCATTTGCAACCTCAGCCTCCAGCAACTTGAATTTGACCATCAAAGACTGGACTTCCTTTTCGACTGCCACCTTCGAAGCTGAGCCTCATCTATCTTTTTAGAGGCCTGGGCAGCCCAAGCTTCGGCCTGAATTGCTTGATCCTCGGCTTCCTTGAAAATTTGTTGAGCCTCATTCAAAACACTGGTAAAATGATCCACATGGTGGACAAGTTGAAGATAAGAAGAGGTTAACATAAAAATGGGGAGGAGAGGAGAAACATAATACTAACCCAAAGGAGCAAGTCATAGGAATCCTTAATGCGGAAGCTGAGGCCTTCTACATTAAGGACGTCGACATCGGTGATGCGATTGTTCATAAGTGATGCGATTGTTCCTGAAGCCTGACCTCTATTCTTGAAACTCTTGCTTAGGTCGAGCTAAAGGCCTTAGGGAGATCTCGATATGGAGGTCGGCTTGCTATGAGAACATGTGCATTGAGACCCAGGGGGTTGATGAGCCTCAGAGCAATGAAGATGCATAGAAGGGAGAACTAACTCCTCCAGAGTGATCGACTTCAGGGGTGAGACGAGCTGGGCCCTCAAAGAAGCCTCTTTCCTTAGAGGACCCTGAGCTAGTGTTTGGGAGGCTCCGATGGCAAGTTGAGCGAGGATAGTGTCAGCTCGATCCCACTTGGGAGCGAGAGCCCTAGCCAAAGACTTCTTCCTCTTCGTAGTTGGGTGAAGGGCTTCAATATCCTCAGGCTTCATATCTAAAAATAAGGAAGTCGGTTAAAAGAAATTGAGGAAATAGATTGAACAAAATTGACTTACTCTGAGGATCGGCTATACTCAGCCAAATTTAAATAATATCTTCTTGAAAAGGAGCCTAGGAAGAGGAAGAATAGTGTTGTTGAAAATGAACTTCAGGGCCTCCTCTTCGATGTCAAAAAGTGCTAGAGCCTTAATTGATGACCTCCAAAGTTAACCCCATGATGTGTCAAAGTCCCAAGATTGCTCAGTTGAAATAAAAAGTAACGCTCCTTCTAACTATGAACTGAGGAAGGAGTGCCCTGGAAGAGGTGCCGCCCTATCTGAGGTGAGATATACCACCATCCGACCTCCTTGGGATGTTCCTTGAATGAGAAACATATCTGAAAGAGATGGATGGTCAGTTCCATCCTGAGGAAGAGGCAATGCATAATAAAAGCTATTATTAGGTGCCATGAGTTCGATGCCACACAGTACGAAATTATTTGAAAAGTCCTAAGCACTTTTACATTAAAAAATAACAGATAGTCTAAGGCCGACTCTCAGAGACTCTTTATAGAGATCAATCCGACATTGAGAAGGTAGGACGATCCGGTTCTCAGGATCGGCTAGCTCCAGTTTAAATTCTAGAGGGATTTGATACCTGAGGCATAGCGCTTCTAAATCCTCTTGGGTGAGGATGGAGGCCACTTGAAAGGGCCGAAGTTAGGCACCTTGCTTACCTTAGAACCATCCGAGGAACATCCGACGTCAGACATAAGGTCCTCGTCGACTAGATTACCATCCAAGGTCCAGGTGAACGGAGATGAGCTCGACATACTCATCCTTGAAAAACCCAAGAAAAGAAAAGAGAAAAAATAGAAGAAAAAAAAACTAACCTAAGGAGAAGATGACCGAGCAAACCCAAGGGCTGGACTTCAGGTTGGATGTCAAAGCTCAACTACGATCGAGGTGGAGTGCAATGGCTGACGGTGATCATCAGAGTTCGCCAGAAATCACCTAAGGCCCTCACTTCCTTCTCTCAAAGCAGTAAAATGGTGAAAGTGAAATGGCTAGGGGTGAAATTGTGTCTATTTATAGGAGCTTGGATGGCTCCAATCTGACGGCAGTTCATCTAGTCATTGCTCTTGTTCACTAAGTGTCACTATTCGATTGCCCATGGCAAGACTCACACAGATCTGGCAATCCAACAGGCTAGATGAGTGGATTTGAATCATCAACGACATCGATTTTCAACACATATCGACAACCTAGAGAATACTTCGAAACACGACAACTCAACAGTCCGACCTCGACCTCAAACTCATACTATCTTTGATTGATCTCAGCACGAGCTCGGGCTTGTGAGTGGAGGGCATCTATTGTAGACTACCACCTCGACCTCAGTCGATTATGTCCTTGACTTTTATTGAAGACCTGCGAAGCTAAGACCTCGATGGACATAAAACTAAGAAGCCAATCTCGACCGACCTAAAGGAATCAAATATAGAAATCAAACTTACCTACATGCAGAGTAATCATGTGGGTGGTAGCTTGGACCTCAGCTGTGATCGAGGTGCCTGGGCTCAGACCTCAGTTTCAATCGAGGTGCTTGGAGGTTGGTTATAGCCGATCTGGGGAAGATCGATCATACAAGACAATTATCCCGATATGGAAGGAGTCTACCATCTTCATGAATCTAAAAAGTCCAGATAAGAAAGAAGATCGCCGAAATCAAATCACACCCCGATTGGAAACCGGCAACTAGTTCTGCGTCACAAATGCAAAAATAATTGCCACCAGCCTAATCCATGTATAATAACCGAAAATTAGTTAGTCTCCTAGGTGTACATGACTCTAATTCTCCCTCTATAAATAGAGGGGCGTGGGGACCCTTAGGGAAGCGATAAAAAAAAAAAACTCTCTTCTTCTTATTCTTCATCTCCTAACTTGGGTGTCGGAAGGTTCTCATGAAAAATACCCAGATCAGGATTTTTTGTAGATCTCAAGCTAGCTCTTGGAGACCGCCACCTCTTCACAGCTCGACCACCTCGATCGGAGAGACCATCCTCGACTTTAGGCACGGGATTTGGCAGTGACAGGGATGTATCTTCTATGTGAAAGAATGATTGATCTTTCTTTCATGTTGTGCACTATTGGATCATACAGTAGCCACTACGAGGTTTGTGCAAGTCAATAAAGAAAGTTCAGTGTTTTGAGAGTTGTGAGAGACATGATCGATCGATTGCTGTTGCAAAAAATAGATCAATCATTCTTTTGCACTAGGGTAGTTCCACTATAGTAGTGAGGTGGAACTAGGGATAGTCGAAGTCTGTGCACTTTCATCCCCTATTTCAGGACATTTAGAAGATACTGTGGGGATGTACTTCCCTGATAGTTAGACATGTTTATTGAGAGACAAATAATGCTGCAAATTGAGTTGCCTCTTATGTGGCTCACCATTTTGATGATGTTTCATGGATAGAGATGGTAGCTATTTCTATTATTGTGATATTTTTTTTGCTGGTTTTATTGAATGTATTTAAATGAGACTTGTATGGTCATCCTGTTTTCAATGAAAAAGGCCTAACTAAACTGAAACCTGGTCCAGCCCAGCACGTTGGGCCACCGAGTTCGGTTCTGACCAAAAGTTTAGCCGGACTCAAATTAACAAACCTAGTATGAACCTCGAAACCTGGTGGAGGCAGGCGTCGGCCGTCGCTCGCAAAAGGCATCGAGTGCCTCCGAGCGTTCCCTCGACCGCTCCGATTCGTCCTCTATCGCCTTCGATCGCGTTTCCTCTTTCTGATTCCAATGGTTTACATCGCCTCTTGGGACGAGTTCGTGGAGAGATCCGTGCAGCTCTTCCGCGCGGATCCCCAAGCGGTATTCCTCTCAATCCAATCTTTCTTTCTTTCTTTTTAGTTCCTAATTTGATCTTTTTCTCCTTCTGTTCTTCTTTTCTCTGATCGATTTTCTTGTTCTTTTGATTTTAATCTCTTTAATCGAGTAGTCTCGGTACGTGATGAAGTATAGGCACTGCGACGGGAAGCTGGTCCTCAAGGTTACAGACAACCGTGAGGTGTACTCCCAAACCCTCTCGCAATCTCTTCAAATGTAGGGTTTATTTTGAGTAATTTACGCTAAATTTGTAGTGAAATGGGAACTATGTTGCAATTGTTTAGAGGATTGATTATCTTGCCCATTGAGAGTTGAGGAGCGAGCAAATTGTAATGCAGTTCTTGATTCTTACGGAATTCTTCGATGGGTCAATGTCACGTTGATTTGCTTTACAATTATTGCATCACGAATTCGTATAATAGTTATGCGGATAAATGTTCGGAATTTGAATCGGGTAATTTGAGAAGGAAAAGTGAATGCTTGTCCGGTATATGATGTTATTTTCTCTTTGTCCTAAATTCGATTTGCACGTTTTGATTCCATAATCTTGGATATCTCATTTATTTTGCAGATATATGGGTAATCATTTAGTCATCATTTGGTGTGTGAGCATTCCCTGTACTTGTTTACAAGATAAGGGGCATGGGTTCTTGCCCTTACTTTATAATTATGCATTTGCTATCAACATCCACGAAGAGAAATTGACGTCAGTCAGTTATCTAGTCATGTTCTGCTTGTGAAGGAACTCAATATGATGATGTCAAGGTTTATCTCACCTATATGTATAATTGGTTATGTATATACTACTCCCCTTCCTTTGTCCCTCTGATCATTCCAATCAAAGGTTATCATGAGGTCACATCTTTTCAAATGCGTTTCATATTAGCTTTCTTAGGTGACATCCTTCTGAGATTCACCAATTTAATTATAGACATCCATCCCCATGAATGTTGTCCAAATTATTCATTTCAAATTAGCCATCATCTCTATAAAACTGTCACTTCTTAGTGTCTGTTCCCCTTTGTTTCTTGCAGTAATACATTAGTTAGGAGCAAACCCCATCATTTACCATCATGTCAAAATTTATTTACCTGGTTTTGGAATCAAATATGCATGTGTAGTGAACATTTCTAATGCAAATGTTTCATGAATTGAATAAAACAGTCTTTTCTAACAAAATTTTCTTGTAGATATATAATTTGGTTGAAATCTTAACTCCATGATCATAGTTATACAATGGCATAAATAATATACTTCATCTTTGTTAAGGAGAAAACTCTAACCATTTACATCCAAGTAGCATATCCCTGATGGCTCATTCCATCATGCTTCACACACCAAGCTTTGGGCTTTCTAAAGTTAAATGTCAATTCATTAAAGACAATTAAGAGGAATAAGCTACAGTCTAACCTTTGTCCCCTTCCATTATAGCATATTATTAGCTGTAACTAATTTTGACAATTGTCTCTAGTTTGCAACAATTATTAACTGTGAAGCCTTGTTCCAATTATTAGGTTGGTTTTATGAGTCCTCAACTGAGTATTTCTTTTAAGCTATATTTAATTTACTTCAAGCTAAATGTTACTAGGTGTTCTTTATACATATAGGGTGTGGTTGCAATATGCATAGGGTGTGAGGAGAGGAATTTACACCCATACAAAAGTTAGTGTTGGTGGTTGAAAATTGCTATCCTAAATTGTGTTATACAAGGTCTACAATTCCCACATATGAAAAACCACATGTTGGACCTCTCCTCTATGCATCAAAGCTTCTTAGTACATATAATTTTAGTGATGTGATGTTATGTACTGATTTTGAGGGACTTCATGCATAGAAAAGGGGCCTTCAAACATGTGACTCCCTCCCTCCC
>KE506186.1:41820-60291 GCA_000441515.1 Elaeis oleifera
ATATATATATATATATATATGAATTTGTAGTGGGTGTTGCAAGAACTCATTTGGCAATTATTTTATTCTTTTATTATTTTTTTGAATTTTTAATTGTCGGAGACTCAGATATCATGCCATTAATGCTCATCCTCCATCAGGGGGAGATATTTCTTCTATCCTTATGCCTGGTCAACTTTGTTGCCATTGCTATCAATTGATTAGTTGTTTCTGTCAGATCTAGGGAAGATTTTAGTCATAGAGAGTGCAGAACAATATCATTTGTTGTGCTAAGAAACAAATGTTTGAAGAACATTTTAGGGAGATCTGTATACTGGCAAATCTGTAAATATAATGATCTTTTCAGCACAGTTATTGCCGACATTGCTGCATAGGTAACTGAGAGAAGCTAAATTTGTACCGAGAAAATGATGAAAGTCTTATCATCAATTTTCACTGATGGGCACATTTAAGATTCTTTTTGAAGATGACTCGTATTATTCTTTGAATATGATTTGTAGATTCTTCTTTCTATATGCACTATCCAATTTTCAATCCAAGGTCCCCAGATCCTTAATTTGCCTTAACAGTAAAGGAATGGAACTTGCAAGTTTTATGCTTGACATATTGAGCCTGTAAGATTATGCAGATACTTGATTACTGGAAGTCAACTTAAGAAAATTACATAATTACTATTCTGTGTTGCATTATTTGCTCTGACAATCTAGTTTGTGAAACTTTACTCATCAATCATGTGCGCTCTTGAGCATGAAATGTTACATTTATATTTCACTAAACAATCTAGATGTAACCATTTCTTTTGAAAATCATGTTTAACATCAACTAACCTTATATTGTTTTACTCGTCATTCATTGATGGCAACCATCCTCTTCTACCAAACTTAACAAATTTGAAAGCTAAAATTTTACCACTTTAATCTGTAGGGAGGAAAGGCTTTTTTTTGCTTGGAATTTTGTAATAATACACAAGCATTGACACACAATTCTTGAATCTGTTGAAAAAGTCTACGATCATTCTTCATTTTTAAAAAAAAATCGGTTGGGCTAATTGGCTGTGTTGTTTTTTTTTTTTTTTAAGTTTTGGCTATATTTTATGGATAATCCATGCATTGTTGCACATTTCATTTTTTAATAGTCTTTTAAAACAATTTGCTAATTTTCACCTTTAAATTGTTTTTTTCTATTTTTCAAATTCATGTTACTTTTCTTTTTGGATATAAGAGATTTTCCCAAATTTCTCATGAACGTACACCCTCTCTGAATTTCTATCAGATACACGTAGACCTCTGTTCAGAGCCTACAGTTTTTTCTATACTTTAGAAAGTTGCTCAAACATGGTCAACAATGTGAGCAGTGTGTAGTGAACACTATATCTACAGTGCTGATTAATATATTTAGGCTAAATATAGCTTTTGGATCTATTTACAGTGGCAGTGGACTACACCTTAAAGTAAAGAAAGTAAGCATGAGTGAAACATGTGCCATTTGGCCAATTTTGGGAATTTTTTTGCTATTAAAATTTTGTAATTTTTTTTTTTTTTTTTTGCATTTTGCAAGAAGAGTTGTTGCATAATTCTTTTTAAAATATGTTAAGGAAGCATTAGTTTGCCTGAAGTTTAGTTTTGTATCAACGTTCACAGAAATCAACCAAGTAATCTTCACTGTATTTTAGGTTGACTGATATAAGAACATGATATTTGCAGTGTCTGAAGTTCAAGACAGACCAGGCCCAAGATGCAAAAAAGATGGAGAAACTCAACAACATATTCTTCACTTTGATGGCCCGTGGTCCTGATGGTATTGTGCCTTGATCACATCCTAGTAATGTTTGCTAACAAAAAGTATACTCATTTCGGTCAAAATATATTCTTCATTAAGGTTTTGCACATTGGTTTTCTTCTTGATTTTGCAGCTGACATATCAGAAGTATCAGGCAAGGAACAGATGGAGCAGCAGGCTTCGAAGAAAGGGAGGGAAGGAGGCAATAAAACTGTATTTGCTGTTTTGCCCCCTCGCAAATGAATCTGAAGATCAGATTTCGGTTTTCTTCATTCTCTTACACGAGAGCTGGCCTATTGTACGCTCATTCCAGAACAGGGTTGGAATTAATTGCTTTCTGTTACTATTTTCCTAAGTCTCATCTATATTGAACATCAACGTTCCTGTTTAAGCCTCCAATTGCCAATTGGGGTGCATTAGCAAGACAAATCTAAGTAGACAATCATTTTCAATTTTGGCCTATTTTTCCACCACTTATTTTTCTGATGCATGCAAATTTAGGTTTTTCTAGTGGTGGAGGACTAAGTTGTAACTTTCATCCGCAAAGAGAGAGACACATTTTCTTCTGAGAACGTGCCTTGCTCTGGATCCTCAACCCTTAAGCACTTTTGGATTCTGGACGGAGCCATGAATATGCTGAAATAAGGTTAAATATGGAGAACAAAAGTAAGGGAGGTGCGAATGGCTCATTCGGTGGTCTACGTGGACTCAATTTGAATTGTTTTAAAAGATCTGCAGAACTGGGTTGAATTCTAGAATTTGATCTGCTTCATTTTTTGGATCGGATTTGGATTTATGAAATTTTGATCCGATCCGTTCCAATTCGATCCATGGAGATTTTTTGGTTGATTTGGATCTTGAGATAAATGATCTGATCCAGTTCGAATCTATCTCTCATCTCTTTTATTTTTTATTATATAATATTAATTTTGATCGAATTTGTTTTAATATTTGTTGCTCTTGAAAATGTATTGATTTTATATACTTATCTTTTGAAATTTTATTAGAATATTTGAAATTTAGATTAATCAAATCAGGAGCAATGATAAGAAAAATGTGATTATATTTTTGAATTTGGATGAAGAGTGTGGGATATGGAGGTTCTAATAGTCTCATACATCAAGATCAAAATTTATAATGCAGATAAGGTTGTATATAAATCTATTTATTGATCTTGTTATTTATAACTCAGATCTGAATCGGTTCAGATCTAAATCCAAACTGGACCCATATTTCATAGATCGGGATTGGATTATGTATGGATTTGATCCGATTCGAATGGCTCATTGGGTTAAAAAATTTGATCATGCATCCGATCCAATCTTTGTTAGGCTGAATTTGGATCAATATTTAGGTCCAATCAAAAAATTAGATTGAATTGGGGTCACTTATAATCCAATCTGATTCGATCTATTTGCACGCTTAGGCAAAGGAGCAAAGGACCTAATTTGCCATGGGAAAGCAAAGGCTGTGCTAATGCTCATCTTGAATGTAGTTATGGTTTCACCCGTCTCATATTTCTCTTGCAGCAATGCGTGTCCTAATTGGCGGAGGATGTGCACCTATTGATCGTTGCTGGTTAACTGGAAGTCCGTGATTGGCCAGGTGGCGATCATTGAGACCACTCACTGCCTTGCGTTTGGCACCAATCTGACTCCATCCTGAGTGAACAAACCAGTGATTATTATTTTCAATCCTCAACGGAGTAAAACTGGGTGGTAGGTTGTTTTTTCTAATTCTTTTTGACATGCTTTAGATGATTGGCTATTAACATTGATTGATGCTCTGCTTTTTACATTCATGTTTAGGATTGATGTTCTTAGTGTTGGGTGCCATGATCATTTTGTTCCGATTAAACTCGTTCTTGAGCATGAAATAGTGCGTTTTAAGGAAGGAAGCTTATCGCATGCGTCCCGAGTATACCATTCTTAGAGAATATTTAGTTAGAGGGATTTGGGTCTAGAATCGAAATGTGAATGGATGGCTCATATTCTGATCATTTAATTGGGAAGAGTTTTATTCTGATTTTAGAATAGAATGAAAATGATCCAATCTATCTAAAACTCAATTCCTACTCTCTTCTAAAGATTCAAATTTTTATTCTAATTCGGATACCGATTCTGATCACAAACTAAATATTTTGGAGGATTTGACTATTTCGATTTCGATTTCAATTGTAAATCAAACACTCCTTTAATATATAACTAGCAACTTAGAGTACATACCTAGAATTACAGTAGTAGAACAAATAAAAGAAGCAAATATGTAGTATCCTACCCCCCACTCTGGGGGCCACCGGAGGACAGTCGAAAAGATATTTAGCACGAATATTAAAGCATTCAAAAGAAATTAAAAAAATTAGGCAACACAGGCTGTGCATGTGCTGCGTGGAAAGAATTGGACTCCCAATGGGAATCCTCTTCTACACGATCTTCGATGAAATTAAAGATAATATGATATATGTACAGGAGAGTTATTAGAAGCAGAGTTTTGATATTTTATTTTTATTGAAAATCTTATTGAATTTGATGTAAGATTTATTGAATATTATTGAGACATTAAAGTTAAAATTTAGATTGTTAAGTTTTGGACTTGTTACGATGGTACCGTCAATACCTCGGATCTGTTGTGCTATCATTGGTACCTCAGATTACTGCACTATCACCGTGATTGCCAATCCAAACACCGAACTGAGGTATGTGGAGCATACCCATTTGTATCCAGTCAGTTGTGCGGCCTATCTGACACGTGAGTTTCCTTTGTTGCCTCGGCGAGTCAGTTCTTCAACGTGTGCAGCAGCTGTCCATCTTGTGGATAAGCTCGAACGTAACTAATTCCCCATATCTCGTGGAAGCAGCTAAGAGCTAGAATATCTCGTCCACTAACAGTACGTCCAACAACCCGATAACCTCAAAATTGTACATTCCCATAGTTACTCAACCATATCCTTTACAAATAACTAAAGCCCCGAGGACTCATATAAGCAATTCTTCTCAGAGAACCAGTTGCTGCTTCCATCATTCTATGATTTCTGACTTGAGCATCAAAGGATCCTCATCGAAGCGAAAACCTTCGATCCAGACTTGTTTTGCAGGTAGCTCCAGCATCACCGTGCAAGGCCCAGTCGCCCATCTTCCGACCTCAACAAGATCAAGCAGTAATAGATAGAGGAAGGGCATAATCTTTACATTATGCCACCAAAGTGAGTTTCATCTCGTCTCTCCAATGCCGCTACCTCTCGTCAGGCAGAGAGCCAGGCTGACAGCTAGGCACAACCACCAGTGATGGAGACCCCTCCACTAACCCAGCCAGCACTAGTCACGGAGGATCAGTTCAACCTGTTCTTCCAGCAGGTCCAGAATTTGATGGCCACTATTCAAGTGGTCCAGACTGTTCTTGTGCCTCCATCGACGGCACCACAGCCTACTCAAGCTGCTCTTGCACCCCTCCAGTGGTGCAACCAATACTCTCAACAGCGCCATCTGCACCTCCTGCGGTAGCACCCCTATCAAATTCAGCTTTCCAGCCGCCGCCACAACTAGAGCAATCGCGGGTGCTTTCTCAGAGCCCAGAGAGGAGACAAACCCACCAAAGCCACCTCAGGATCTGAGAACCAGTGCTTTCTCAGAGCCCAGAGAGGAGGCAAACCCACCAAAGCTGCCTCAGGATCCAAGAACCAGCTAGGCGGCGATCTCCCAATCCGTGATCGAGGCATGATTCAAGCCCTAGTCGTCGTCTTCCTCAGTACTCCGAGGCCTGCACCGTTCGAAATCTGACCATGGAAAGGTGGTTCCAGATGCTCAACAAAAAGATCAACAATGCTCTTAATAATAATTTCTCGGTGCAGCCCTACGAAGGGTTCAACAGTGAGTCACCCTTCGCATCGAGGATAATGCAGGAGCCACTCTCTCGGCACTTCAAAATGCCCCAATTTGAGACTTACGATGGGACCATCAACCCCGTCGATCATTTGAAAATCTTCAAGACGGCGATGCTCCTTCAGAGAGTGACAGATGCCATCCTCTGTCTAGCCTTCTCCACTACTCTCAAGGGAGCCACTCAACAGTGGTATTCGGACTTGAAGCCAGCCTCCATCCACTCTTTCGAAGAGCTGTGAAGATCCTTCGTCAGTCACTTTGTCAGTAGCTGGTGACAGTAGAAGCGATCCGACTACCTCCACATCATCAAGCAAAAGGAGGACGAATCGATCTGCACCTTCATTAATTATTTTAACACAGCGACCCTAGAAGTTTGTGATCCGGACTAGTTGACCGCGATGTCCGCAATGATGGGCGGCCTACTGAAGAACGATCTTCAAAAGTCATTAATAAAGACTTATCCCTTGGACTTTCTGGATATGCTTGTCCGTACGAAGAAATACGTCCGCATAGAGAAGGCTTTTACAGAAGACACCCCTATCAGTTCTATTGTGGCAGGTCAGAATAAGGAGCGCTCTCCAAGACGGGAAGGGAGAATCCGCCAGTGCTTCTAGTCTCCATTCCAGAACGAAAAAATGGGGCCGGAGTCATTGATCTCAAAGTCCTCAGAGAAGGGATCAACAATCCTCACCTCCAAGGCATTATACTAACTACACGCCTGTAAATATTTTTAAGGGGAGGTACTGATGGAGGTTCAAGCCGAGCTGCCTCAACCTCCGAGGATGTAGACGAAGCCAGAGCACAGCCGTGATCCGAATAAATACTACTACTATCGTAACCACAGTCATGATACTGAAGATTGCATCCAGCTCCGAGACGAGATTGAAAGGCTCGTCAGGCGAAGAAGGTTGAATCACTTTATCCGGAGGGAAGCACCTCAACGTCAACCTCTAAGAGCTCAGCAGCCATCTCTTTTGCTTCAACAACTGTTCTCCTTACCTCAGCCACAACCGACATCGATATAGCATGAGAGACAGGAAGCAGGGGGATAGGCGGCAGTAGAAGACTGACCCATATGCGGAGAAATCTATATGATAACTGAGGGGTCAACTGGGTCGGTAGAGATTCCAAAGGTAAAGAGGCCGAAGCTCGAGGATAGGTTCGAAGATGCTATTTTTTCATCGAGTAGGATGCAGAGAGTGTGCTAGCCCCGCACAATGATGCGGTGGTTATAACGATAAATATCACTGATTTCAATGTACACCATATATTTATTGATAATGAAAGCATGATTATATTTTGTATTATTCTATCTTCTCCCAAATGGAATTTATCTTAGATCAGCTAAGTAAATTCGATACCCAATTCAGAATTTTTTCGGTGGCTTAGTGATTCCGAAGGGAATGATTAGGATGTCTGTTACAATGGATACTCCACTGCAACGAACGATGATCTAAGTCAATTTTTTGATAGTTAAACTCTCTTCAACCTACCATGCAATCCTTGGCCGTCCGAACTTGTAGACTTTAAAGGCTGTAGTGTCGAACTATCATTTGATGGTGAAGTTTCCAACCAAGAATGGAGTAGGACAAATCAGAGGCAACCAGGCCATGGCTCGATAGTGTTTTGCTACTAATCTCAAAGCAAAAGGTCAGCCATCCCAAGCAGAGGTCCAACCCAAACTTTCAATAGGGTTGGATGCCCGAGATGACCTGGCTGAGGAGTGTGTCCAGCAGTCTAAAGATCTCCTGAAGATCCCGCTAAGGAAGGAAAATCCCAAGCAGACAGTAAAGATCGGCTCACACCTAGATGAGATAACAAAGATCGACTAACTGCTCTTTTGTAGGACAATGCGGATCTCTTTGTCTGGTCGGCCGCGGACATGCCTGGCATAGATTTGGAGGTGGTGTCCCACCACTTGAAGGTGAATCCAACTTGTCGTCCGGTGAAACAAAGAAGCGAAGCTTCACTCCGAACCATCAGAAGGCTATAGGCGAGGAGGTGGACAAGCTAGTCAAGACTGGTTTCATTAGAGAATTAATGTACCCTGACTGGTTGGCGAACGTTGTCCTAGTCAAGAAGGTGAACAGGAGTGCTGTATGTGGATCGACTTTATCGATCTAAACAAAGTCTATCCCAAGGATAGATATTCGTTGTCTTGGATCGACCAGCTAGTAGATGCAACTTCTAGGCATAAGCTCCTCAACTTCATGGATGCCTTCTCCGACTATAATTAGATCCGAATGGCACTTGAAGATGAAGAGAAAATAGCCTTTATAACTGATCGTGGGCTCTTTTATTATAGGATGATGTCCTTTGACTTGAAAATACAGGAGCTACTTATCAACAGCTAGTGGACAAGATCTTTAAAGATCAACTTAGCCGCAATATAGAGGCATATGTAGATGACATGCTGGTCAAAAGTCGAGCTGTTCTAGACCACATTGCTGACTTTCAAGAGACTTTCAACACCCTCCATCGATTCCAAATGAGGCTGAATCCAGTGAAGTGTGCCTTTGGAGTTACCATCAGTAAATTTTCGGATTCATGATCATGCGAAGAGGCATCGAGATAAATTTTGAGAAGATCCGAGCAATCCTTGAGATGACTCCACCAAGAACTATCAGAAAGGTGCAGCATCTCACCGATAGGATCACTTTGCTCAACCGTTTTGTGTCCAGATCAACCAAGAGGTGTCTCTCATTTTTCAGACCCTCAAGCAGCCAAAAACTTCCAATGGACTATTGAATGCCAAAAGGCATTTAAGGAGTTGAAGCAATATCTCAGCTCTCCACCATTGCTCACAAAGCCTCAACCTGGTGAGGAGCTACTACTGTATCTCATCGTTTCTTTAGAGGCGATTAGCTCAGTTCTTGTTTGTGAAGAAGGATGGATTCAAAAGTCCATATATTACATCAGCAAAGTCCTTCATAATGCTGAGACCAGATACTCAAAGCTGAAAAAATTGATTTTCGCACTGATCATCACGACAAGGAACTTTGGCCTTATTCCAAGCTCACACCATAGTACTGCTAACTGATCAGCCGATTAAGGCCGTTCTCCACCGTTCAGATACCTTAGATGGATTACAAAGTGAGCTCTTGAACTTGCTGAGTTGGATGTGTAGTATCGTCCAAGATCTTCCATCAAAGCCCAAATACTGACGGACTTCATCCGGGAATGCACCATTCCGAATGGATAGAGCTCACAGGATGGGGAAGGCTTAAAAGCTGGCGAGAGCTCAAAAGCTGGAGAAAGCTTGAGAAGTGAGGAAGTAGATGCAAGACCTAACCCTGAGAGCTATGGACACTGCATATCGATGGCTCATCAAATGCATCAGGAGCAGGAGCCGGGCTCATCTTAACTGATCCTAAAGGAGATGTGGCAGGATATACTCTACGCTTCAAGTTTTCGACTATCAATAATGAGACAGAATATGAAGCTCTGATTGCTGGTCTCAGGGTTGCGAGAGAGGCAGGAGCTCAACACTTGAAGCTCTTCAGCGGCTCTCAATTAGTCGTTGGACAGATCAAGGGAGGATATGAGGTCTGAGCAAAAAATATGAAGAGGTATCTTCAAAAGATAAAGAATTTAATCTTAACCTTTTAAGTTTAACATTCAACAGGTCCCCAGAGTGAAAAATGCCAGGACAGATGCATTATTAAAGTTAGCAGCCTTGTTGCCTGTCGACTTGGAAGAAGGGACCTACTTCGAGGTATTAAAGACTTCGAGCCTCGAGGAGCCTCTCGTTGTCCAGCAGATTGATTAAGAATTCTGTTGGATTGATCTCCTACTGAAGTATTTAAGATCAGGTGAGTTGCCACCTGATCATAAAGAACCTCGGAAGATAAGGAAGCAAGCCGCTCGCTGTGTCCTATATGATAATAAGCTATATAAATGGTCATTCTCCCTACCTCTACTGAAGTGCTTACGTCCATCCGAGGCTGATTATACACTATAGGAGGTCCACGAACGAATCTACGAAAGCCACTTAGGGGGTAGATCTCTCTCCTACAAGATCTTTCGGCAAGGCTATTATGGACTCACTATGTGATAACTTCGTCAGGAAGTGCGATCAGTGTCAGAAAATTTTCACGTTCAACATCAACCGGCGGCACTTCTGACTCCCATTAGTGCCCCATGACCATTTGCTTAGTGGGAAATAGATATTCTTGATCCTTTTCCTCATGCAACAGGTCAACGCAAGTTTCTCTTGATGGCCATCGACTATTTTACAAAATAGATCGAAGCCAAGCCTCTTGCCCGCATAATCGAGACAAGAGTAAAAGATTTCATTTGAAAATCCATCATTTACCACTATGGTTTTCTAAAGTATTAATTACAGACAACGACAGATAATTCAATTGTGCTTGACTCCACGAATTTTGCAGAGAACATGGAATAGAGCACTATTTCATCTCAGTGGGCCACCCACAGACAAATGAAGAGGTGGAGGTGACCAACACGACTCTCCTACAGGGTTTAAAGGTCAGATTAGATTAGACAGGGGGATCCTGGATAGATGAGCTTCATCATATACTGTGGGCTTATCGGACCACCAGAGTATCCCAACTTACGAAACTCCTTTCAATCTTGTATTTGAAACTGAAGCAATCATTCATGTGGAGTTTAGACTCCCTTCCCTCAGAGTCGAAGAGTATAATGAAGACACCAATCCGATATGGCTCCGAGTCAACCTCGACCTGATCGAAGAAAGCAAGAAGCGTGCCGCCATGAGAATGGTTGTTTATCGTCAGAGGGTGGCTAGATACTACAACGTCCAGGTCAAAGCAAAGGAGTTTCGAGTTGGCAAACTAGTATTGCAACGAGTTGAAGTTCCACAGCCCACTGAACGAGAAAACTATTACGTAACTGGGAAGACTCTTATCAACTGGATGAGGTGGTACGTTCTGGGATCTATTGGCTAAAGCAACTCGATGGAACTTCATTCTCGAGATCATGAAATTCAGCCAACTTACGTATGTATTATTAGTGATGTTGTAACATTATATTGTTATATATATATATATATATATATATATGGATTTTATATTTATCAAATCTTGTTTGTGCATAGAAGTAATATGAAAAGCTGAAACTCCTGTTCGACCTTTTAGCCATGTGATTCTTGCTGCCACTATAGTTTTTTTTTATCATATAATTCATTCGATGATTATTTTGGAATCTTCCGAATCGCATGCTCTTTGACGTCAAGTCTACATTTTTTCCTTCTTATTGAGAGGCTCCATATCATGCAATAGTTTTTCCACCATGCTTTATTGGGTGTTCCTTTCGTATAAGACCAAGATTTAAGTGTTGATCTCAACTTTCTGAGATTTTTCATCCATTTTGTCATTGAAGTAGGGCATCCATAGATTTTGGACCAATGAGCCAATAAAATCTCATCAAGACCCATTTGTTTGTCCACCATACCTCAAATCTAAAAGCCTTGTTTCGAAGGAATTTGAAATTGCAATGCTTAACAGTAGGGATGTGATCACATATGGAGCTAGTAAGCGCTCTTTTGATTAAAATCAGGGAGCATCTCTTCCCACTTGATAGACAGGATAAATTGGCCTAACGAGGCAAGTGATCGGTGATCTCTACCACTGTTCCATGCATACTCTCTTCCTTTAAGATCCACATTAAGACGCTGAAACGAGTAAATGAAATCCATAAAAGCTAAACCATCCATCACACTTCAGGGATTTCCTCTTCTATCCAAAGCAGATTTTGTTTTGTTAAAGTTTCCTCTTCTAATCTTAATCAATTCCTAGAAGAAGGTGGGTCATGGCACCCTATCATTTGGTCTACAGATAGCTGTAATGATAATTGACATTTTTAGAGTTTAGCAATAGAGATCCAACGAGAGAAAGCATTGCATGGCTTTTGATTTTCGAAAGTTGAAGAACATAGGATTCCAATTCATAAATATTCCACCTGATGAGCCATCTGCATCCAAACACACCCATTTCAAAATTTTAGCACCTCTAATTGATCGAAAGAGAGCAGAGTAAATCCCTTCCCAACATGCACGAACGCTGTAGTAAATCTTCGATTTCACCGTCTGTTGTAAATACTCTATTAATTTAAAGTACCAATGATGGGAGCTTCTTACTCCCCTCATTTTATCTCAAAAATAAATTGATCGAAAGAAAGCGGAGGTAGGGGACAAAACTTTTGATTGTTGCAGTACGATGATTTCACAATTCCATCCGGCAATCAAATCTCTTATCTCTCTTCTTTTAAGTGGAGCTCCTGAACCAGGGATTTTCGAGATACGTTAGTATGCAAACAAAGACATTGATTTGCAGAATAGGTGGTAGACTTATAATATTTCAGTTTGACAACAATATTGCTAATTGAAATAAAGGTGATCAGCCATCTGCATCACATAGACATCGGACCCACCTTTGATTTTCAATTACAAGCAAGATCTCCATCACATCCTTAGCAGCATCCTCAGAGAAAGAGAAGCCACAGGTTCTATTCCACTCTTTAAGAAGTTGTTGTGGATAGAATGCAGTGGTAGTTCTAGATTCTCCGCTCGAATATCTACTGCGGTGCCCTTCTTCCTTTTGGTGGGAGCACCCTAGTGGTCCTGCTCTCATTGCGATCTAAGTTCCAGCTTCAAGTGAAGAATAGACATGTCCTAATGGAGCATCTTAGTTGCAGCTTGGGACTTTCAACATGGAGGCCACTTGGAGATTCTTTTCACGTTGGTTTCCTCGGACGACAATGGAGAGGGAAGTAGATTAAATGCTAGAGGTGTCAAAATCGAAGGTGGGTTTGGTGACTGCAAAGAGCTTGGGATGTGTGGAGATAGGTGTTAGCTTAGCTATGGGGCTTAGGCAGCAGCTGGGGTGACCTTGGTTCAAGCAGCACCTCACCATCTCAGTTGAAGGTAAGCATTAAGGATTCTTTAGAGACGCGTGGCCCAAGGCAGAATAGAGGAATGAGGTCACTAGTGATTTAAAGAACAGCACCAACACTAGGAACCATGAGTGGTACAACATCAAGAGGGAAATTTAATTCTAATCCAAACTAGCAACAGGTTCAATTCTTGGTTCAGCTATTGATTCCATATTTGGTGTGCTTCCTAGTTTAGCAATAGGGGAATGCTCTGGTGAGAGAGGCATCTACATGACTGATCCCTCACTATCTGTCATCATCTTCTAGTTAGAGGAAAGGACATTGGCCTCTGTGTCGCTAGTTATGGTGGTTGAAACACCACTCATGTACTAATTATTGCAGCAGGTGAGGCAGAATTTGGGTCTTGCTCTGCTACTGACACCAAATGATGACCGGCCTCCAAGAATCGGTCCCCCTCATGGTTACCAGAGGGAGTAAGGTTGTTTGCATGCGCGGCAATTTTTGAACCAAGATGATGTAGGGTGAATTGCATGGGAGTTTGATTCAATTAGTTATCGGCCCCCCACAGCTGGGTGATGGAGGGCCCCTTTGTTGCCACTCTGGTTCCCAATCGTTCCTTGATGCCAGGTCTCAAGGAGGCGTCCTTCCAAAACTACATTTCTATAGAAACTAGTAACTCTATATTTAACATCGCGCATGGTAAAAATAGAATTAGGAATGGCTTCCAGTTGTTCACAGCAGACAACAACTTCGTTAAGACCAAAGGTCCCTCCCCACCGAGCTTCAAAGGACCACCCTTTGAAGAAGACCAAAACTAGATAGGACTTCTAAGTGGTTTGGGTCCCTAGCTAGCAGAGGGAGACCAAAAAGCTCCAACATCACTTGAACTAGAGATGGTGAGTAGCTCACCCGGGTGGGAAGATGGTCAAAAAGGCATCGTAACCGAGCTCAGCGGGATCCAATTCATATCTTCAAATGAAACGGCTCAAAACTCTCTGCACCTGGGCTGCATTGGGAAGAGGGACTCCACTTCTGGTAACGTTCACTTGAACCACGGCAGCATGAGCAAGCTTGTCATAATGATGAACATGCTGCTCCTCGATCGGAATGAAGGTAGACAGGCTTTCTGGTCGTCCCTGTACAATATCAAATACTTGCACCCATTCAAGAGACTGCTTGATTTCCCCCTCGTCCTCTCGCATTGTCTTGATGGTAGGAACATCACAAGCTGGTTGAGGATGTGATAAAGATCAAGTCCATGAGGGTGCATTTTGAAACTTATAAACAAGCTAATCCACTTCTAAATTCCTTCATCATACCTTCATGGGGTTGATCTTTAGGGCATGGTCCAATGCTAAAACCTATAAAACAAAACCCAATATTGTGTTAGTATAGGCCAAACGTAGATCGGCTTAGATACCAATCAAATACGGCAATATGTATAATAAAGAGCTCCATAAATGATCTATCCTGATAAGATTGAGCAGCCATTTATGCTAAAAAGATAGTTTTAGATTATTGGATTTTAAAACTTGTGTCACTTTAGTTATGTGTAATTTGTACATTGCTCTCTCTCTCTCTCTCTCTCTCTCTGTGACAACGATACTGTGCCGAATAAAAAGAAGACTATCATCTTCAGTTAATGACTCTCCCAGCATGTACCAAATTGTCGGGGTAAAATTATGGGTTCATAACTAATGACCAGAAATAGTAAAACCCAAATTGGCAAACCAATTCGCAGGAGCATTTTCTTCTCAGTTAAACGGCTCAGATCAAGTTTTGAGAAACTCGACAAGTCAACTGAATCAACTAATCCTACAAAAGCCATCTCCTACAGAGTTGACTCAAAATTTACCACGCCAAGTTGACTTGTCAGAGACGATTTTTTTAAAAATTTTATAACTACGGAGAAGATAAACTAAAGCTATCACATTATTTGAAAGGTGCAATTGAAAATTCATTTCACCCTCCTCCACACTTTCGCACTACTTAAATTTATGCCTCATTTTCTTCCATTAGGAGATGTGATCTGAGGCAGTATATTTTATTCCTGGATACGATTTTTAACTGATAAAATGCAGGGAATGTAAACAAGTAATCTAGCCATGCTTGAGCCGTAGGCAACGCGCTTGTTAGATTAGATCAGGCTCTCAGCTTTACAACAACAAAAGAACAATAACCAAAACAAAGAAAAAATTAAGTCTGCCCTGATGCATCTTCTAGCCTGCAGAAGTCCAGCTCTTTTCAGAAGTTCTATGTACTTGGATGATGGTATTCAAAGTATAAACACACTGACTTATTACCCCGCATCCCACCAATGGAAAGAAGGCCTATATTTCATCATTCCCTGCCAAACCTACATAAAAAAGCCAAACCTACACGACACATCCAACCCATCAAAACAGCCTTACCACCCTCTCTAACGTCTTCCTCCGTACCCACCGTCTGCTCCCCTCCAAGGTAACGGCTCTTCGAGCCACCAGCAACTCCCACCTCCAACGTTCACATTGATGCCAACCCCACCAGGCCACGACAAAGAACCTATCATTAAACCCCCCCATCACGTGATTCCCCTCCGCTTCGACCGGTCACATCCGGTTCGAAACCGGTCAATCCCCAACCGCTCCCCTCGCCACGTGTCACCCCACTCTCAGAATCCGATGCCCCTCTCCCCTCCGTCTTCTCAAACGAACACTATGGAGCCCCATAAATCTATAAACGAACCTCCACGTCATATAGCATGAAGACATTGGCTCGGTTCGCGGCTAGGTTAACCGTTGTGACACGTCATAGTGAAACAAAGTTGGCAACGAATTGGGCCGTGAAGCCATCGTTTCAGTCCTCCGCATGCCCCTATCCATTCCCTTCTTTATTTATTCGTGCAAATGAGTAACCGTCGATTGAGAAAAGAGAAGAAGGCGAGAGCTCTTCCCACTGATCGCGCCATCGATCCCAATTCTTAACTGTAGCGTTTCGGTCGGCACGCAATGGGGTCTCGGCCGGCATCCTTGCTGCTGCTGATAACGCTACTGGCGACGTCGTTCCGGCCCACCGCCGCCGGGCACGACTACTCCGATGCCCTCCGGAAGAGCATCCTCTTCTTCGAGGGCCAGCGCTCCGGCAAGCTCTTCCCGGACCAGCGCCTCTCCTGGCGGCGCGACTCCGCCTCCACGACGGTGCCGCCGCTGGGGTAAGCTCCGCTCGATCTCCCGATCCAACGGCTGGAATTTGAAACAAACCCTCCTCCCCAGTCCCTCCCAAGCACATTCGCTCCACCTCTACGTGTTTGTTTTAACGTCGTCGGCGGTGCGGTGACCGCAGGTGGACTTAACAGGCGGGTACTACGACGCGGGGGACAACGTCAAGTTCGGCTTCCCGATGGCCTTCACGGCGACGCTGACGGCGTGGAGCATAATAGACTTCGGCAGGAACATGGGGCCCAGCTGACGGAGGCCGTCAAGGCCGTCAAGTGGGCGACGGACTACCTCCTGAAGGCGACGGCCGTCCCCAACGTCGTCTACGTCCAGGTGGGCGACGCCTTCCGCGACCACTCCTGCTGGGAGCGGCCCGAGGACATGGACACCCCCGGACCGTCTACAAGGTCGACCGGGCCACCCGGCTCCGACGTCGCCGGCGAGACTGCCGCCGCCCTCGCCGCCGCCTCCATCGTCTTCCGCGACCACGATCCCGCCTACTCCCGCCGCCTCCTCGACCGCGCCGTCTCCGTACGTCCCTTAACCTGAACCGGGTTTGATGATCTCTCCTCCCTTATGTATCCATTTCTGATCAGGACCGTCCACATTGTCATTGTTGATAGGTGTTCGAGTTTGCGGACAAGTACAGGGGGGCGTACAGTAGCAGCCTACACGACGCGGTGTGCCCCTTCTACTGCGACTTCAATGGCTATGAGGTGAGCTTTAATTCCTCCCACCTCGTTCAATCTGGACCGTAGGATCACAGTTTAATGGATGATGATGGTGGGCGGGTACAGGACGAGTTGCTGTGGGGGCGGCGTGGCTCCACAAGTCGTCGCGGAAGCGGGAGTATCGAGAGTACATCAAAAGGAACGAGGTGGTGCTGCGCGCCGGCGACACCATTGACGAGTTCGGCTGGGATAACAAACACGCCGGTATTAATGTCCTAATCTCCAAGGTAATTTTAACTGGGCTCACCATCGGTCAGCGGATCCTTGACCCCCATAAAATTAAAATAATTTAAAATTTGATGCTGGTACTGCTGATCACTGTCTCGTGTCTCGCAGGGCGTTTTGACCGTTGCCCGCTTGTCAGTTTTCGTTATAATGGCAGGAATACCCTCGTTTATTACCTTTATTACGAATAAGGACAGGACGGGTGTTCATTGTACTTATTTTCTATGCGGTTTTCCCTTTCTTCTGCAGCAAGTTTTGATGGGAAGGATGATTACTTGCAATCGTTTAAGCTGAATGCGGATAGTTTTATCTGCTCCCTCCTCCCGGGAGTTTCTGGCCACCCTCAAATCCAGTATTCCCCAGGTTTATCTCGTTTTATCCTCTAAATTTCTTTAATTTCGAATTAACTTCCATCAATATCCTTGTAATTATTTTTTTTTCCTTAACGAAATTTAAGGTGGACTGCTGTTTAAGGCGGGTGGAAGCAACATGCAGCATGTGACTTCCCTCTCCTTCCTGCTCCTGGCTTATTCTAACTACCTCAGTCATGCCAATGGGCATGTGACATGTGGCACCAAGTCTGCCACGCCAGCCCAGCTGAAGGGAGTGGCCAAGCGCCAGGTAGGATTTATTAATGTTTAGTTTATTTGTCATATACTTTTCAATTATAAAACAAATTAAATGTAAATATGTACGCAGGTGGATTATATACTGGGGGATAATCCATTGGGGATGTCGTACATGGTGGGGTACGGGGAGAAGTACCCGCGGCGGATCCACCACCGGGCGAGCTCGCTGCCGTCGGTGAGGGCCCACCCGGCGAAGATCGGGTGCAAGGACGGGACGAAATACTACCTGAGCCCGGCGCCGAACCCGAACGTGCTGGTGGGGCGGTGGTGGGGGGTCCCGCCAACTTCTCCGACGCCTTCCCGGACGCTCGCCCGGCCTTCCAGCAGTCGGAGCCCACCACCTACATCAACGCCCCCCTCCTCGGCCTCCTCGCCTACTTCTCCGCCCACCCTCTCCGATAACTAGATAGATCCAAGACGATATATGATAAACATGCTTTCATTGTGATTTGTTGTAGCACTCTTGTCTTTTTTTTTTTTCGAAAGGTGATTCGTTTATTGAACCATGTATAGATGATTTCGTTTATCAGTTTATGATCTTTTTTTTTCTTCTGTTTTCAAATGTGTGATTCATTGTCCTTCGTAATTGGCAATGATTATGATAGCCAAATGGGTATAGGCTGGTCATCCCGTGAGGATTGGATTGAAAGGCGAGTCTAGCCAGCAGGAATGAAAGAGACAAAATGATTCCTCCTGTGAGACTCTGCTACGAGGTGGTAGCCTCATAAGGCACATTATGCTGCTGAGGATAGGTAGCTGATGGATAGTGTGGGGCTGTTGCATAGGGAGGACGGATTTAAGTTATCGATTTGGTCACGGGTATTTAATGTTGACCGAAAAAAATCGATTTCTATAGGAGGAATACTTATTTTAGCATGAGATTTTGATATTTAAACTATGCAGCTTCTAGACTTGATTTACTTGACAAACACTTGTTTACTTTTGAGCATGAACTTGGCTTGGATACAAAATGAGCTGGGCTTTAGCAAGGCCTAGCTTGAGTTAGCACATTATTTGCAACCCTACCATGGAGATTTATTTCATTTTCAAAAAGGTATTGATAATTAGTAATGGAGAGGGATTAGGGTCAACACTTATACATTGTTGGTATAAATATCCCAGCCGAAGTTCGTGACAGTATTGACTTTCCCGGGAGCTTTTC
>KE506186.1:108556-123891 GCA_000441515.1 Elaeis oleifera
CCAATAATCTGGAGGGGTCAATCCCATCTTGATCCATACACAGACTTCGCAAGTACTTGACTGTATCTAGTAGCCTTCTGTCACTACATTAAAATTCAAATAGTCCGACATCAAAGCACAGTGAGTTACTTGCAAGTCACTATGGTGATCTCAGATCTGAAGGATACATATACCCATATGCTTCGTGAACAGTTCTTGACAGTCGAATGCTCAGCAGATGAGTCACTTGTTCAGTGATGATGTACTCTTACATCTCACCTGTATGCTATACCAGTGTCACCACACTCCATGGATAAGAGGACAACCAACCCATATGGCACACAACGACATCCACTCGATAAACGTCATCATCCTGTAATGACGTATCATTTGATCGCAAACATGTTTAAGAACTATATGATAAATCCTCTCTTTATCGTACACTAATATAGTTCTAAGAACTTCATCACAACATAAGAGTTCAAGGAAGATGTAACTTTGTGATGAAAATATCAGAATAATTTTATTATTAATTAATAATTTATAAGAGGTTGATCCTTCGAGAATTGTTGCCATATCACCAACCACATAAATCCCTCATGGGACTCCAAAGGGTATGCACTGGAATATAGCCAACACGAAGACACTAAAATAAGTATCAAAAGGATAAGAACTTGTCTTCATCTGAGGAAAAAGCCTTGGCTTTCTCATCACTATTTTCAAGGTGAAGGTGTCTCAAGTCTAGCTTTGGGACCATGCACTACAGGTGAGCTTTGCAGTCCTCAAAGTCCTAGATGAAGGTCGCCGACAACGCCTCAATTAATGATCTCCTCTTCGAAGTCTATCGAGGCTTTATACTCCTCGATGCATCGGAGCTTGGCCTCAATGGAAACTTCCATTGCAGTCATGATGAGCTCCACTCTGCCTACAGGCGGAGAAAGGTTCGCCCCAAGCCTCGACGGCCCATCCGACACCTCGGGGGGGGGGGGAGGGGGAAGGGACTCGACCAGAAGCAAAAAGCTTCAGCTGGGCATTCCTTGCCCTCTTGGATGAAGATTCTCTGCTCGAGGGGCTCATCTTCTTCTTCACTACCACTTTGATGGACAATAATGATGGTTGCATAAATACAAGGCAAAGAAAGGAGGATCTTTCTCTGACAACTACAGTGATAAGAGAGCAACCAACAGTTGGATGGCAAAAATCCTACTAGACATATGGTCTATTTATACAGATCATTGACGGTGCCAATCCAGTCATCAAATCATCAAATCCTATCACTTCACGAGACTTAAAGCGACGGACTTCATAGCTATTCATTGCACCCTTATCCGATCAAGCCACGAGACTACTTGCAAAGTGCATCTTGGAACTTACCACAACTTGCTACATCGTGGGTCCAGCCAAGTCCAGGGACAACTTCTAGATTTCTTCTTTCAGAAGCATTGTCCTGCAATCCCTCGAGCTTTCTTACTAATAAAGGTAGCGTGAGTCATGAATAACGCATCATTAATCCCCAGAAGATCCTCCCAGCAAAAGCAGTAATGCGAACGCATCTAGAAGAGAACCAAGTTGGTGGTCCAACTACCCAAAAAGACTACTTCCTTCGCTCGAAACCAAAGAGCCACTTTAAACTCGAAAGTTGAGACATATATTGCAGGTGCGACCTACCGACCGAGATCGATCTTCCATTGGCGAACCCAAGATGATATGGCGGAGTCATACCAAGTGTGGACCAGGACTGTCAATTTGACTAGCTGTGCAGGTGTAGCCTATGTCTGCATCCACGATTAACAATCTCGATTCAGAAGAAGTAGAAGAAATTTCTCTCTCAATGAAAGGCTAAAACATAGCCTAACGGCTTATAGAGCCAGATCCAACAAACTCATAAATTTTAGCTAGTGGCTTACAGACAGAACCTCTATATAAAAGAGGTACAAAGGGACTTTGTAAGGACAAGCAAATGGAGAAAAGAGCAAACCCTAAGGAGAGGAGGAAGGAGGACTCTTTTCACTTTCCAACTCTTATTATCTTTTCTTTCTCTTGACTGCTTTCAAAGCTTCAGCTGACTACAATAGTATCCTCTCAAAGTTTTACGACAATACTATTGATAATTGATATTGTAGAATTTCATGGACATAAGTTACGGACCCATGGATAAGTTACGGACCGTGTGTGTGTGTGTGTGTGTGTGGATAAGTCACTGACCCATGGAATAACCCAGCTTGCCGCGCGTCGCTCTTCTGGCCTTGAGGCGCTCCACCGAGGCTCCAAGCATTCGAGGAAAGCAAAGAGGTAAACACGGCCATGGTTGCTGTGACGCTCTTTTCCTTCCTTATCTCATGCCCTAGCCTCAATCCCTCTTGCAAAACCCTTTGTCTTCCTTCGAAATCTCTTCTCCTCCGAAAAGAAAAATCTTTCCTTCCTCGAATCCTTCTTCCGTGAGGAGAAGGCACGCATTTCGCCGCATTTGCTGCTCCGCGGCCAACAAGCCGTCTCCTTCTACGGAGATAAGGTACACTCGGATCCCTTTGCTTTGGTTTTGCGTTCTTTATGTTTCGATTCGAGCTTTAGCAAAGTTTAGTTATTCTCCGAGACTGCACTATATGGCTTTTTGTTTAAATCACCGCCGTAAATTTATTGTTCGATCTTTTAATCCTGTTGGGTAGGTTGTTAATGTTCTAATAATCAACAGTTATGACTAGAGTAAATTTGTGATCATTCCGTGTAAAAAGTTTTAATCGTTGGGCAAGCATTCGAGTTGAATTGGGAAATTGTTTTCAATTCTTGTTGGAGACCCCAAATATAAGGATTTTGTTAAATGACTGCAGGAAACTGACTGTCTGATTCTTTCAATACTGTTTATAGGTTCCATGGCTGAATCAAGGCAAGACTGTTCCGTGTTTTGGTGATGATAGTTGTTCATGCTCTAATGAACAACAATAGGACTAGAGATGAATATGTGATCGTTCTAAGTAAATTTTGAATCTTTGGGTGAGGCATTAGTAGATAGTGTCTGTTGTGGTGTAGAAGCGAAGGCATCATTAGTCCCACATTGGTTGTGAGTCAAGAGAGACTCGAGCTTATATAGTAAAGGGTCATCTTTCCCACGTGAAGTATTTTTTGAAGGATAAAACTATAAGGCCCATGGTTAGAGCGGACAATATCTTATATGCCTAGCCATGAGCTCTTGACCGCAACAGTGGCGCGCCAGATAGAGGACCATCCTTGCAACTGTGAGGCTCCTCATCTCATACACTAGTTTATGGTAAAATAAGGAGGAGGGCACCTCTCATCTGTACACAGACTTCTTTATTGAGGGAGATTGTGGGACAAATAAGGAGGAGGACATCTCCCGTTTGTACATAGATTTCTCTTTGACTAAAGGGCTATATCGTGAGGTACCTTTGAAAGTACAAAACCGTGAGATCTATAGGTTAGAGAAGACAATACCTCACATGCTGAGCCATGAGCTCTTGACCACAATAATGTCTAATAAAAGGGATGATTGAAAGAACTAGAATCTTTTCCCAAACAACTAAAAGATATTATGTGAAATCAAAGATGTGAATGAGGAGCTGAAGGTAATAAGAAGATATAGGCAACAGGCATCTTTCTCCCCTACAACTGGAATGGCATCCTCTACTGCCTCGCCGTTGTAGATCGAACTTTCAACTGAGTGATAGGGACAACATTTTGACTAGATGGTGAGAGATATTTCCTGGAGACTACTTGCGTGAACCTATTCGGTGTAGCAGAGGAGCCCAAGTTAGTGGTTAGTAGAGTGTAGAAGAGAGAGGGATGCTTTATAATTTGGCCTGAGGTAACAAGGTCCAAACAGAAGAATATCTAAGGAGGAATTGTTCCAACCTTTTGGCTGCACCCTTTGCAACAATAACTTGTAATCCATTGACCACATTCTCATCCATTGTCTCTTCTCGAGAGTGGTTTGTTCCCACTTCAAGGTTAAGCTGGGCGTCAAAGGTGAACTGACTTCCTCTAAAGGTCTTTGAGGGATTTGGAGGGGCACTGACTTGAACATATCTTGAAACAAGATGGTATTATTCATGCCTAATAGTTGTTTAGTGCATTTGGGTAGAAAGAAAAGTTTCTTCTTTATAAGGAAGTTGATCAAATCTTGTAAGAAATTGGACTAAGTATTCTTCAATTAGATTCCCAAATTCTCTCTCTCTCTCTCTCTCTCATTTCTATTGTGATATCCCTTATGGAGGCTAGCTTCCATTTATGGTGGTCTGTGATCTTTCCATTTCCGTAATGACAATCTTCTGTGGTTCTGACCCTGCCTTTTCATCCATACATACCCATATGCACAGAAGGAGTGAAGCAATTGAAGTTCTCATTATCCAAAAATTATGATCCTTGCTCACCCTTCTTACTGAAGTACAGAGGCCAAACTAATACAAGTTCCCTTATTCCATGTCACCATTTTTTTCATACTTATTACTTACAAACAATTCGATTGGAGAGAGAAGGAAGCAATTCCTTCAATCCACTCAACTTAGATCTATAGTATACAGTTATAATAAAATAACAAAATTGTGAAAGTAGGGTTTTGTATCTTTTTTGCTTTTGTTAAATAATTATGAATTGATTATGATGCATCTTATTTATACTAGCAAGGTCCAAGTCCCTAATTTCAAATCGGATTCCTCTTCTAGTTAAAAACTGTCTGAATTTTTCTAAAATAGTGATTAGCAAGAAATGTATAATAAGATGAAAATCATTTTGGAGTAAAATCTCGATGCTTACATCAACTTGGACCTCTATCATGTCACCTAATTCCTTTTTATTGGAAGATATGTCCAATCAAAATTTTACTTGAAAGCAAAGTTTTACTTTAACCGGCCCTTTTTAAGATCCTAATATCATTGCTTTCCTACATCAATAGGGTGTTATGAATCTCTTGGAGTCATCACACCCTTATAATACTCATGGAGAGCTTCTATTTGGCACTTGGTATGCTGAAAATGACAACATATAAGAATAGGGCCTCCAAAGTTATGCTTTGTAGTTGAGTCCCATTTGTGGTGGATTTTGCTCCTAAACCCTATCTATACTGGGCAAAAGTGGCCACATTGGTCCATAATCAATCCAATGATCTTCCTGGATCAGCCTGGGGTTTTGTCCATGCTATGAGACAATGCATAATGCAATGAGTTGCTGGTGATCTCTAACAGGTCATAGATAAACTGCAAGATCTTAGGATCTATGTCTCCACTCAAAGTCCTAAAGGAGGAGAATTGAGAGCTAATCTCATCCTAAACTATAGTGGTGAGCTTAGCTGCTCCATCCTTTTCTCTTTCACAAGCAAGGTTGTCTGGACATTCGCTATACCATCTATTACTTTACTGTCCAAAGGGAATCTTGATATTAAGAAGTAAAGCTGATGTTTCAAACCCTAGGAGCAAGATCTTCTCATCAGCAGTTAGCCCATATGAGGACCTAATTATGGTTAACTTCCTCCATCATTGTGATTAACATTTCCCTATGCATAATTTCTTTTATCTCACCCCTTCATCAGTCGTCTACAAACACCTTGTCCGGTTATTTCTAGTTAAATGGACAATCTAGAGGCTTGCTCACTCTTGATTGGGGCTGGTTCGTTTGAGCTACAAGGAAGATCAGTTTCTAGGCTGTGTAGCCTTTTGGATTTATTTGGAGATTTGGAAGTAAAGAAATACCAGAGTATTCTGTTGTTGCAAGTCTCCGGTTTGCTGATGACATGGCTGGAGATAGACTAGACATCATTCGGGGACCAGGACGTCAAAGGAAACCTGCAAGAGAAGTCCGCACTCCTTAAGGGATTTTCGGCGGGAGATCCTCTAATGCTTAAGTTAGCCAAAGCTTGAGAACAGTAGAGAAAAAGTGAGAGCAGGAGAGAGGAAGAGTAGTGGTATGCTATTCCTTTTTTTAATTGAGCTTACCTGAGGATCTCTTTGGTACCTTTTTTATATAAAGATAGAGCCATAGGTGGTTTAGCCGGAATCTTTAGGTTGTATTGCCGGATTAGTCGGGGCACTAGGCCACGTTCTGACAGGTCTTTCGCTATCGTATGAATCAAAGTTGTTAGGCGATTGCAGATTTTGCCCACGTGGACTGAGGAGCTAGTAGTCGGTGGTCGGTGTTGAGTTGAGGCCTTGTGCCGATGCCTATGTCCAAGACTTGAGCGTCATCCTCCATCAACTCAAGAGAGCTCCGTTCTCGGTCCTCAATATGATTCGGCCACAAGGTCGGTGCACCTCCAACTATGTGGTCGGAAGGTTTTGACCACTGGGTCGGTCGATGTCTAAGTTGGAGGTCGGGAAGAGCGGTGGTGAGGGGTCGGTCCGCCTTGGCCACCTGTCACTCTCCAGTGTCTGACGTAGTTTCACTGAGACACCCGTCAATGTCCGGCCGCATTCCGAAGGGAAGAAAAATCTTACGGGTGGCAGATTACTCCCACAACATTACAACATCAGGATTGCAGCTGATTCTCTTTCCAACAAACTGAAAAACTCTATTTGTTGTGTGTTTCTAGTGGAAAGATTCTAAATCTGACTGACATTACGAGGGAATAAGAAGAATTATTTGTATTATGAATTTTATTGTTTGGTTGTAAAGATCCATCATTGTATGTTCTGCTGGTCAGTTTGGCTGATCCTAAGTGGCCCAACTTATTCAACTACTGGTGGTAAACAGTGCTTATAGCTGTTTCTAGTATGTTGGACTAGTTTCACCTGCTTCTAAGAACTGCATCATCCGCTGGTATGCTACTCTCTCTCTCTCTGCATGCGCATGCATGGGTGCCTCTGTTTCTGTCCCATAGGAGGTTCCCTGCTACTAGACTCCCACCGATATCTGACAATTTATCATGGAGTTATCATATTACCACAATCGCTTGATTTTTCATCTGCATGTTGTAGCATGCTGCCTGTAGTTTCTACTATGTTCTTTTGTTGTTCTCTTGCTTCTTACTTTGCAACCTCTCTCTAAGTTCTTACTTTCTGTATGTGCTTTTGTTTTTCTCTTCCTTAGTTTGTGGCCTCTCTCTGAGACCTAGTTTTTCTGTACCACCTAAAATAGAGTTCTTCTTGTTCTTGTAATGGTATAATGAGCTTAAGAATCCAGTTTTACTTTGCCACTTTCGGGAGGGTTCTCTCCTGAGATACTCTGCCAGAACTTAAATTGAGGTGGGCAACAGGTCCCAGCTCCGGGAAGTTATTACCTCAACTGCTTCTTCACTGTGATGCTTTTTGGTTATAAGTTTGTATAATTTTATCCTGTTCTATGTATGACAACTGCCACTAAGAAAACACGATCCAACCCGCTTCACTAATTGATTTTCTTTGGCATATATCTGTTTGTCTGCTGTCATCTTATTATCCTTCCTCTGTTACCTGACCCATTACATGATTGACTCATAACATAGCTTGATTCTCTTCATATGTTATTGGAGTATTTCAAGCATAGACATGATAGACTAGATGTAGGACCTTATTCCTGCTGCCTTTTTTCTTTTTAAAAAGAAAAATCTTTTAAAGTCTCTGTCCCTTACATTTTGGCCTATCTTTTTACCACCTAATCTTCTCTGGGACATTTGTCATTCTTTTTTTTTTGTTATGTGTGTGTTTTATTTATGCCATTATATTCTATACCATTGACAAAGTTCCATTTCATAGCATTAATGCATTCCTACATACAATATTATGCTTATTAGTCAGTAACAAAAAAAGGGCTTTCTTATAAAATAGTGGTAGCTTATTTTATGTCCGTTTTATTGCGAAATGTTAAGCATTAAGCATATATTCAACCTTGCCCTTTTGTATCTTTTCTTGTCTTAGCACACCAACAGTAGTTGTTGTCTTGGTCATATAATTTACTCTTTAAAACTAGCATAAACTTTCTCAATCTATCATTGCTGGTAACTTCAATTAGTAAATATTATCTTACCAACTACATCATTAATATTTTTGTTCATAGTTTTAATTTTGCTTGTCTTAGTCAAGTATAGGGCTGCCCTTTAGCTCTGAACTAGCTGAAAATCCCAGGAGTTATTACGTCATCTTGCCGTTCCTCTAATTTATAAAAATATGATGGAATGTTTATTTCACCACACTTTTATTTATTCATAGTATGGTGTACTATGTTTTTTGTTTTGGATGATGGTTAATATAAATGATTATATTGACCCAAAATTTTTATACTACATAGTATTCTGTGCCCCCTCTATTAGGACATCTTTCCAAAGCCCGAATATATAAACACTTCTGTGGAACTGCAGGTTTATAAAGCAACTGTCTGCCTGTCTATTGATAATATCTTTACTCCACCGAGTCCTATATTTGAACCAGCACAGTTTTTGATTATTAAAAAATGCAATCTTCTTTTCTGATTATATCTGTTGCTTTTCCGTGTGTTTTCCATAAAAGATGCTCTGGTTTCTTTCATCCCATACATGCCAGGTAATAGAGTGGATGAACAAGTTTTAAGGATTCTCTACAACCTTCTTACTTTTACTGAATGTCTCAAACAATCATTTTTTTGAGATGTCCCTTACAGAGGATGCCTAAGTCCAATCCTCATCAAAGTGTCTTTCAAAGAAGCAGCTGAATGATGGTCCAGACACTCCATCTTAGATCAAAAAGACAGCCATCAGATTTCAATTTCTCTTGGCCAGCCGCTTGCCAGTTGTGGCCTTTAAAGGAGCCACGGAATGCTCAGGCACTGCATCTGAAGACCTTAGTTTGGAGATGCTTTGGCAGTCAAGTGTTCCTATGCTGACTTTGTAGCATATGCACCCTTAGAAGAAATCCTCTACTCAATGTTATCATGCCCCATTATGTGCTGGATTCCCAACCTCCACAATGAGATTGTGCACAGCAGTTGCCACCATGTACAATGGGGTGGTAGCAGCTATTTACCAAGTTCACTTAGGCAATCTTAGTATCTTTGTTATCCTATTCTGCCTCAATATCTAGAACAGAAGATTAATAATAGGGTAGTATCTTTGTTATCCTACTTTGTCTCAGTATTTGGAACAGAAAATTTATAATAGGTCCCCTATCCACCCACCTTGCAGTCTGAAGCAATGTTGTGGTCCCATGACCAATTCATATTTAATTGAGTTACTTGCCATGTTCTCTTGCAGTCTGAAGCAATGTTATGGTCCCAGGACCTATTCTTTTTTAATTGCCTTAGTTCCTATGTCCTTTAGTATTGAATCAGATGTTGAATTAGTGGAACATCCCTGTTCTGGAGGTGCAATCCTGATCTTATGGATTAGGAATTATTGAATATGTGGAAGCAATCATAGTCATTGCTTTACTACTGTCTGTCCCCATGTTCAGGGAAAGGTGAAAGCATTAGGTATGCAAATGATTGCAGGAAGAGGCTTAAAAGCATAAAATGACTTGCTGTATCTTATTTAATTATGTAAAAGTTTTCTATTGCTCTAGGTGCATTTTCGAAATATGGATTATATCATACTTACTGAAAATGAACAATTCCTGTTCTGTTGTTAGTTAATTCTAATTAATGGTTTTGAAGCCATCAGGTTATGTTTCACGTGCGAGGATTCCTTGTGATACCAACAATTTCATTTGTTCTTCAGCTCAACAGCCAAGATAAGAAGTGAGGTTCTCTCTCCTTTTCGCTCGGTACGGATGTTTTCTATCTTGCATTCGTTGCAAGTGGTGCTATAGGAGGATTAATCTCTATTACACAGTTGATTCCTGCTCTGGCGAATTCATCAAGATCAGCAGAGCTGCCTGAGATCTTAAAGGGTCTTGGTATAGATATTGGAGCAGTTTATTTTTGCATTTCTTTACACAAGGGAGAATAGTGCTAAAAATGTCCAACTAGCAAAGCTATCACGGGAGGAAAGTCTCTCAAAACTTAAGCTGCGAGTAGACCAGAATAAGATCATTTCGGTCAGTGATTTGAGGGGAGTCGCCGCCTGGTCATTCTTGCTGGCCCTGCCTCATACATTGCTGAGTCCTTTAGACGGAGCAGACCTTTTTCCGATAGCCTTCTGGAGAGAGGGGTATTGGTGGTTCCTTTTAGGACTGATGCAAGCACACCGTTCGAATTTGAAGAGAATGACGAGGAGATGATTGTCGACAAGAAAAGGAGGCTCTGGGAGCTGAGACCTGTTTACACTTCCGAATGGGCCAAGTAAGAGAAAATACCAAGAATTACCCTAATAATTATTTTGTCTAACAACATTTTTACGTTGACTTCTATTTTGTCCACAGCTGGATAGATGAACAGAAGAAATTGGCTAATGTCTCACCTGATTCTCCAGTGTAAGTATTTTATTTACTTTCTCAACTTATTAATCTGTGGAAACTAGGATTCAGCTCTGTTGGTTATTTGAAACATGAAAGACAGAATTTCAGTTAGACATATATTCAGAATTATATAATCAGTTTGCAATTCAGTCTTTCGCATAACTTATTATGGCTCTTCGAACATTAAATTGTTAGTTGTTCCTGCTATCAATTGTTGTCTCATTTCTGTCAAGAATTTTAAATTTTTATTTATGTTGAAGGTATCTCTCTCTGCGTCTGGATGGCCGTGTTCGTGGGAGTGGTGTTGGCTATCCTCCATGGAATGCTTTTGTTGCACAACTGCCACCAGTGAAAGGAATTTGGTCGGGACTTCTTGATGGCATGGATGGAAGAGTCCTTTAAGAATCTTTGTATATGTATATGGAAGGAATATTTGTTATTCCAAATTTTTGATTTATATACGTATATATCATATCAAATGTATGTTTTTCTCCTGTTGGGAGATTCAATATTTCCCTTCTTGGGAGTATAGTTTAGCTAGACCAAAGTATCATGAGGTGAACATAAACAGTTAAACGCTTGATACAGGAGATGTTCCTAAACCAAGGATACTTTAGCTAGATCAACTTCAAAAGACATACTTGAGAAATTGCTTGATTTCCTTCTAGTGACATTTGAGAACATTAGCTACCGATGGTGTAGTAGTTTGCACGGAGTTCATTGGCACAGTACTAGGCATAACAGAAGACTGACAAATTAATGAGGAATATGTTGGATTGAATGGCCAAGTAGCTCTTGATGTAATGGTCAAATAATCTGATGCAATGCATTGTATTTTTTCTTAATTTATAAATATTTATTATTTAAGGTATTAAATAAATTGAGAAATATTTGTGTGATCATGTTGGTTTTTTGGAATTTGACATGGTCAATAAATTGTTAAATTATTGCACTTGATATTAGAAGTTTTATGAGAGATGTGAGAGCAGTATGTAAATGGATATAGAGGAGTAACATTCTAAAATCTTTATTGGGAAAATTCTAGAGCCATCCAACTGCAAACATCTTGCATGCTCTCTTCTATTTTATTTTTTGTGCCAAATTCTCTCTGCTTGATTTTTTTCAGAAAGAGAGGATGGGAGCGGTAGGTAGTTGTGGAGATGGAGACTTAAATGATGGAGCAAAACCAGAAGAAATTAGTTGAGAATATGGGAAGTAAGTTTCATTGAAACGACCTGTCTACTAATGTGAACATCTTGAGTAGAAAGTTCATGACGGCGATAGCCTTGATGATTTGGACCATCCCCAAGAAAGAGTCAATGTGGAGGCTGTAGATGGTGATGTATTATCAAGTAGAGGAGAAGGTAGAAGATTAATAATGAAGGCTGCTGCAAAGACAGCTTCAACTCCAAATTGTGAAGGTAAGCGAGCATGTAAGAGCATTGGGCGGACCGTTTCACAAATGAAAGAATAGATTCTGCCTTAGACCTCATAGAAAATGTCTAATTGAAACATGAGAAACCATCAAACATAATTATATAATAATGAAAACATGAACAAGACAGTTGGAGACATCTAAACATTTGAAACTAGTAAAAATAGTTCCTAAGATGCCCGTGCCAACAATCTCCAGCAACTTGCAAAACACAACCTTGATCCCCATTTTGTGGAGGAAGTGGGATACTTCCTCCAATTTACCGACCAAAAGCACCTCCAAAGATGAGTATTCAGAAGTAAGTGGTTTACGAAGGAATACGGTAGGTGATTTGCAAGGATGCAAATAAGATCATAGAGATCCTTTTTCTTCTTTTTTTTTGTTTGGTACATATAGAGATCTATTCATTGTAAAGGTTGTTATGTAGTATCTAATCTTTCTAAGGCTGTCCAACGCTTTATCCAAACATAGGTTTCCCCAAAGCTCCAAGGAGTGCAAAATTTTTTGGAGAATTGCAAATGATAACAATGCTTTTCCTGGAGGAAGGTTCTTGCGTTCGGCTCGTGCCAAATCTGCCAACATAGAGCCATAAGTAGTTGATCCTAAGATTTTCTAATGGATTGTTGGATCTTTCTTCTTCTCCAGGAGGTCCAAAGATTATGAAGGTTTGAGGGTTATCCTTCCAAATTAAGACACGATATCAAAGCTGAGCAAATACCTCCAAAGAAGAGCACTTGATTAAAAGGTGGGAAACATATTCCTCTTGAGCTCTACACAAAGGACAACCAGAGGTAACCATCCAACCTTTTCCACAATGACCTCTCCAATGTACAATCCATTCTTGAAAGCAAGACAAACAAAGACCTTAACTTCTTTGGCATAGTAGTCTTCCGAATTGCTTCGTAGTAGGGGCATGGTATTAGTATACCTCCATCGTTGGTGAACCTGTAATAAGAGTTGACAGTGAATATGCCTTTCTTAATGAGCTTGCAAACTGGAACATCAGCTAATCTAGAGAGTCTGATGATGGATAGGAGATCCTGTATCAATCCAAGCTGTCTTGACTCATAAAGTGAAAGTGAACCAAACAATCAAATATTCCAACTCATCTTTGTCTAGCTCCGTTGTGAAATAATAGCGGTGTTGTGTCTTGACAGCCGTATGATAAAACTTCAACTCATCTTTCTCCAGCTCGATCCTTCTCTTCCTTCACTTGTTAGTTAATATAACTCTCCTTGCCGTTGTAGCCCAAGTGGAGCAAGACTTTGTTTCCATGTGATGGACTCGGGTTAGAAACACGCACGTCTCGATTAAATAAGGGAGTGGATGCCCTATATCCTGATCGATCGCACAGGAACGCTATCTGATCCACTTGATGGCCCGGTTAGTACCGAGGTGACGTACTCACACGAAAAGAAAATCTCCTTGACCCGGATGAGAAGAACGGGCCATTTTAAATGGCCTTGTAGTGGGGTTTTGTGACTCGGATGAGTCGGTCGTAAGGTGAAAGCCATTCGAATCGAACATTCCTCGATGGAAGGGGGCCCTTATGAGCCTACTTAAGTATGCCATTATCATAGCTCAGGATTTTTAAAATGAATTTTTGGGCATCAAAAGCTTTGCATGTTTATATGCAACCATCCCGTGTCTAAGTCAGATTCAAGTTGTGAGGTTGATAACCTAATCCAACACAAAATTAGTCCAGAAACTTTATAATCAGATTAATGACCCAACCTAGAAGTAAATGTGTTCATTTGCAAGGTTACTAATTCAAAATTATACCATATTTTATATTTAAACTTTCAATCCAATTTAGTTAAATTTTTTTTTTGCATCAACCCCACGCAACCTGTACATGTATTTTTAATCTGCCTTGCCCAATTTACACCCTAAATCTTGTTTGACGTTATTCTCTTTTTTCACTGAAGGGAGGGAAACCCACCTGATATTATTAAAACGATAACAACACAAGAAAGATTACCAGGAAAAGAGAGCATCACCTGAGAAAGATGAAGGAAACAAAGGTTAACATAAGTTACAGAGTTTGCTCCAGATGAAAGAAAAGCTAATTGCTGCTTTGTAATTACACAAAACGGACCAATCCCTGGAACAAATAGCAGTGACTAGCTGATCTAGGCTAGCTTATACTTGCTCAAAATTCTTTGATCCCAGGCTAGCTTTTGAAAAAACTGAAACGCATTTGAAAAATTGGCTTCCCAAGTTTCACGGTGAAAGAATGGAGCAGAAGATGATCTATTGTTCGGTTTCTCCCTGCAAACTATACACACGTTTCGTCTACCTTAAGACTCCTCTTGAGCATATTCGTTTTTGTATTCATCTTTTCATGAGTGCCAACCACATGAGGATTTTTGCCTTCTGGTCTGGAGAATCCACCATCGTTAATAAACTTCTACATCTTTGCTGTTTTGAGTTTGTCATCGTCCAATCCTCTCTAGCAAATAGTATCAGTATTATTAGGCTGCATATTTGATAGGAGATTGTTCAACAGAGAAAATTCTCTCTCAGCTTCCCTTGGCAGAAGTCCGATAAATTTTTAAGTTTCAACTTCAGTTCTGTTATTGATTTGACAGTCAACTGCAACACCCTGTCTTCTTCGGCAAAGGTATAGATCACGGACAAGCCATTCCAACTTTAGAATCGACCTTCACAGACTCTTGCCTTTATGATATGCTCTTCCAGTGCGGCTCAGCTTATCAACTTTACCCTAAACCCTTAGGTTATCAACATAAATTGTTTATGGGCTAGGTTGTGTGAAGTCTTCAATAGTTGGTTAGTTATTAGCTTCCCATACACCGGAGGCAGAGCGTAAAAAGGATCGATGGTGCACCTCCAAAAAATTTAAATATTTATTATCAATATATTTATATATATAATGATCTCTTTCGTAATATTTTAATCTTACACACATTACAAGTCCATCAATTTCAAAAATATTATATAATTAATTTATATATTAATTTTTTATTAAAATAATAATTTTTTCAAAAAATAGTTATTTATGTTGGATGGATGTCTGACCAGAATACCAATTCTCAGGACCTTTTCGGTATTGCGCGATGCAGCAGAAAGAAAGAAGAAACAAAACAAAAACAATCAAAATACATAGATCAGCCACAAAAAGACTCGTCTCCACGGAGCATGCAAACTTCACTATGAAAAAAAATTTACAAGAGGAGATCTCACCCTCAATCCTCGTACACCCAATTTCACTCTCATAGAAAGTTCTCCCTCACAAAAGCTCTCTCTCTTGGAAGGGCCCCCTGAACCCCTGAAATGACCAGCGTCCGCTGTCCAGAAGCCTCCTGCTCCTCTCTCAGCGGCTTCATGCCTCTCTCTCTTCACTGGGTCTTTGGTATCCGCGCGAAGCCTTCCACGCTTGCGTCCACGAGAAACTAGGCCACACCTCTCTGTTTCACCGATCAAGCCCTTTTAAAGGGCTTAAACCTGATTAGATTAGGTTTAGATCTCCTAAACAGGTCCAAACAAACCCCAGATCAAGCCCAGACCGTTGGATCGTGACCGGGATCAACCCACGTCGTTGGATCGTGCTTCGGTCCACAAAATAGTACCGTGGACTGTGAGAAACGGTTGGAAAATGCCCACGCAGTCCACAG
>KE506186.1:126725-141626 GCA_000441515.1 Elaeis oleifera
CGCCCTGCGCGTGCCCAGCCCGCGCACTATCGCGCACTGGCGATGCCCCACTGCGTACCACCGCACCGCCGCCGCTCCGCCGGCAATCCTCCATCACCTTGGATCTTGTGCCAACTTCAGAAGCTCGTATCTTCTTCGTCCGAGCTCCGTTTGGGATGATTTTGGTCTCGTTGGACTCCGTTTTTGTCGCGAACCTTGCTATGGACTCAATGTGGATCGAATCTCGAGGCATCAAATCTTAACAGTTTATTTATTCTTTAACTTTTATTTATTCTTCAATCTTTAATGTGGAAGAGATTATTGAGATTTTACACAATCAAAATCATTTTGCAAATGGCATAAGATAATATTTTTACTTATCTTTGTTTATATATAAATTAAATTTTATTGATATTTTTATAATATTTTAAATATATATATTTATATATCTTTATTTTATTATTTATTATAAATATTTATTAAAATTTATTAATAATTATTATTTTGTCCTTCCAACATTTAATGTCAGGGTCCACCATCGCCGCACACCATGTGGCATTCCATGTAAATCACATGTATGGAGAAGCTAATGGGGCGGCAAATTGGATGGCATCCTCCATCAAAGAACATTCCAATGAAATCCTATGGTCTACCTTGAATTATACTCCTCTAAAACTTTGCAACATTTTATTTTCCAACTCTTCTGATTGTACTCATGCTGATTGGGTAGGAACAATTTGAATTATCGGAAAAAAGAAATCTAAAATAACCATCTAATCATGATAAAAAAGTGCGTTGGATATGGTATATTTCTTTTTTAAAGGAAATTTTAGTACGAGTTAGACAAGGGTGGCTCAAGTTGGTTTAAGACAGCCAGGAATGGATCGGATGTAATCAGAACGTGAACTGCTGATTTGGGCCATGTATGCTCATCCACCCGTTAATCAGGTTAAATTACGTCCTGCTAGTTTCAAACGGTCAATCTTGCCAATATTATTTATTTACCGTTGTCCATAAGTCTCTAAATCAGGATACTTGACATATCTCCATGCTATCATAACGACTGTAATTTTATTTTGAAATTTACCTTTGAATTTAACAGAAAAATCAACATATGTTTCAAAAATTCAAACCATGTCATGCAAATTTTTCGGAAGCTATCGTGTGCATAGGTGGCGTACCAAACTGTAATTCTCATTTGGAAAATGCCAAAGATTAGTCAATTTACCAGTCCTATGCCGCAGTTAGTGATTGAACCAGTGATTGAAAGAACGTTGCTCAACTCTGGCCTAACACCTACCGAAAACCATGTATTGCATCAATCCCCGGCTATCACAGAGGTCTACTAAATTGAGCAAGCACTAGACAAGTGATAAAACCATGTATTGCATCAATCCCCGGCTATCTCATAGGTCTACTAAATTGAGCGAGCACTAGGCAAGTGATATCTGAGCGTCCATTTGATTGAGGTACGTGAGATAATCTTATTATTTTTGAAAATTATCGATCTAAAAAATAATTATGAAAAAAAATAATTTTATTATATTTAGTTAGTAAAAAAATTTTAAAAATAATACTAAAAAAAATTATTATGTTTGATTGAAGATATATCTATATAAAAATATAATTAAATTTACAATATATCTTTAAATATAAATAATTTTTAATATTAAATAGTATTGATATTTTTAATTAATTTTATATAATGACCATAATCATATAACCTTTTATATAATACTATATCCATCTTAATCTTTTTTATAAAATTTTTTATTGAATGAATTTGAAAACACATCGGAACAAATTCAGTGATTATATATATAATTTTATTGAACATATTTTTTCAAATATAAATTTTCGTCGCTCAAAAGTTTATCAAATACTAATTCTTCATGATATTTATTTCTAAAAATAATATAAAATTTATTAATTTTTTATTATTTTTTTAATTTTTATGCTAAACGCGGTAATCAAACATGATATTTACTTTCTCATACTAGATTATTCCTAACTAAATGGATCCTAAGTAATTTTTTTAATATCATTTTTTTTGATACAAATTAATGTCGGTTTCTTAGCCGGAGATGAATCACGGAGATTGGAGAGGTTTAATTCTTAAAATCGGGAAGGATTTTCTATTTATAAAATGATACTAATTCACCCAAATGACCAATTGTTGGTGGCCCGGCTCATTTATTTCTACGCCGGGACGGAGTACTACCGGCCAAGATAAGAGGCCGGAAGCATATGTTCCCCACCTTTCCAAGTTTTGGTTCCAGCTTCATAGTGCCGTACCAAAAGAACGATTCCGGTGCCCAGCAACCAGCCCCAAAAAATTAAGAAAAAGTAGTCACCAAAAAAATAAATTAAGAAAAAGCAACAAGGAGAGCACGAGAGGGAAAAAACAATACAAAACCATCTAGAATGGAATCTACCAACACGGCAGCAGCTCCTTTCCCTTCTACTCGAGTTCTTCTTCTTTGTAGGAATAAACAAAAAAACTAGAAACGAATAAAAATGTAGAGAAAAATCCAGGAATAAACTTTATATATACTGGAAGAGAGAAAGACAGGATTTATAATTACAAATCTACCCCTCACCCCCGCTGCAGATCCCGGTAAGCAGCACCGGCAACCTCCCCAGCGACCCCGCCCCTCCGTTGCCCTCTGGTGCTGCCGCCGCCGTCCATCCGCCGGCGGCAGCGGCGGCAGCACCCTCCCGTCCTCAAACAGCGGCCCGGCGCCCACCGCCTCGTGCTCCGCCACCCCCTCGCCCCCGACGTAGAGAAAGTGGCCGTCCG
Source organism: Elaeis oleifera (assembly GCA_000441515.1). NCBI lineage: Eukaryota > Viridiplantae > Streptophyta > Magnoliopsida > Arecales > Arecaceae > Elaeis > Elaeis oleifera. Next base: position 129,505 of record KE506186.1, read on the forward strand.
CCACCTCGCCGCCGGCGGCGGCCCGCCAGCTGCCGCTCCACCTGGAGGAACTCCCCAGCGAGGTGGGCCGCACCATGTCGTCCCGGCACAGCCGCCACCACCTTCGCCCCCGCGGTTCCGCCGCCGCCGCTTCTCCGGCGCCCCCTCTGCTTCGGCCTCCTCCCGCCCCCTCTCCTCCGCCGCCGCCGACGACGCCAACGCCGTCGACGTGGCCGTGATCCCGCCATGACGGGACCCTCGCCGGCCGGACGGCGATCTCCCGGAAGGACACGCCCATCAGAGTCCCGAGCGTCGTGCTCCGGTCGTGAAAGAACGAACCGGTCGACTAAAAAAAAATAAAACATTTTAAGACAGCAAGATGAGGGCATTCTAGGAATTAAAAGCTGCTCGCTGCTCCTGCATTATTCTTACCTCGGTGTCCAGATCGGACGATGTGACGGAGGAGTTAGACGGGGAGGAGGGAATAAGGTCGGGCTCCTGATCCATAGCGTTGGAATAAGTTTATTCTTGGAGGAGAGCGAGAGGGAAGACGAAAGGGAGTTTTCTTGGGGGGGGAGGGGGGAGGCAGACCGATGATGGGAACCTGGAAATTTAAGAAGGGGGACACAGGATGAGGTGGAAGGGAAATGACAGATTATGCCCCTTAATGGGAACCTATCGTCAGGGAGTGAGAGGCCAGTAGGTAAGCAAGTACTTTTGTATAGGCCGGTCATTACCAGTGGAGTAGGACTGGATAAACTTTTGTGTCTAATGTGCTGGCTGGTAAGCACCCACCATGACACTGCTTTCTAAATCAAGATAGAACCCATACACACCATATGCAGTGTTAGATTAGGCAAACCCATAACAAACTCATGATTATCAGTATAATTGGTCCTACACCTGAACAAGGTTCCCCACAAACTATTTGGATATATATGCACCTCTTTCTCATTGTTGTACTTTTTTTATTTAAAAAAAATATGAAAACAATTTCACCTTCTTCTTCAACTAGTGGAGAGTCCAGTATAACCATCTATCATCTTTGCGGTAGTGGATGCCGGTTAATTGAACCCTCCAGTTTAAACATGAACTTTAGAGGATGTTATTTATCTTTTTTTTAGGCTTGACTCTTGTTTGGGCAAAAAGCATGGTGATGTAGCCCGGGATGAATCATCCCTTATAACCAAGGCCGACCAATGACAATATGCTGCATGTACCTAAATCAAAACGAATTAAAGACGGTTGAAGTCTATTAAGGAGGGTGGATACGGCCTCAGACACTTATGAGACATATTACGGGACAGTACAGTTCATCCCATACGTTTAAATGGTTATGCCACATTCGATAATTATAGCAGGTCCATCCTTTCGTTTAACAAGTCCACGCCTTTAATCCTATGTAAACAAGACTCGAGGGCATGTTCATTTTTTTCACTCCATTCTATCTTCTATGGCTTATACTATCTGATCTCCACTATCCCACCAAAGCTCGGCCTAATTTAAAATTCAAAGGATCTACACCGCATCAAGTCCAAGAAACTTTCGTATTTCTCTTTTTTTTTTTTGCAAGTCGATCGGAGCTTCCATCCATATTTGAGTAATCTAAAACTATGACAGAACAACTAAAATAGGAAAGACAAGGATTTCATGAAGTGCTCTATTAGTGCCTACAATTCTTCTACAAAATCAATCCGGACATGATACAAAATTGCCTTCGCATGACATCTAATGAAAAGAATTAACTCCGAAACAATATTTTTTATCGCGATATGTAACCTTGACAAAAGTATAGTAGCTTCTCGACAAAATATTAACTTCATTCTATTCTATTTATTTTGAAGTAGTTGCATTATTTACACAATAGAAGGATAAGGAATCCCCATTCTTTATCCACCATCCCAGCTAAGTGCTAAGAGATGCATATATCTTTGGTCCAGGTTTCATAAAGATCTGATGTTGCATCATGCAAGAGGATAAAACGCTCAGATTATTTTATCTATAGTAGTCTATCACAAGTATATTTTTTATTCATGCATCTCCAAGGTTCTCATCTTGGATACTCTCTCTCAATTATGTTAGGTCGAGAGGTAGTCCAACAAGGAGTGCAACCATCAGAAAAGGACTTAATGGAGTTATATGGTGGGTGTCGAGTTAGGCACACATAAGGTTTTTATATCCTATTATTTGTTGGAGCTACACTAGCCAAAAAGGTGGTCATTTTGTTCTTTGTAAGAGACAACCTCCAATTTAAAAAGATAATAGAAGAATATTTCGCAGGAACACAAGGTTCATGTGAGTGCTACTTTCAAGCAATTTGTTCGTGACCTTGCCTGACGAACTTAAGCTAGGTATGGAGATATAGTTAAGATTGTTAAAAAAAACAAGAACAAAAGAAGAACTCATTTCATATTTGAAGCCCACATTTTCTAAGTTTCTAATCTAATCATGGATGAGCAAACCTTCCTTAGTGTAATTGACCAATAAACCTTGATTGTTCGAACTCTCCTTTCTTACTCATCAAACAATCCTTCATGAGCTCATGATCTATATATCTTAAAACATAGAAATATTTCAATTTAGTTGTTTTTGATAATTAGATAACAATAGAATATGAACCCATCATATTACCCAAGCTGTTTATTTTTACACCCACTTGATGCATAGATTGGACCATGTTAAAATAAGAAATCTTCGTTTTTAAGCATTTTTTTAGTGTAGATCATCTTCAATCTTTTAGATTTCCAATTTGGATGGTCTATTATTGATTTTAAATCATTAATATTTTCAAAGATTTAACATAACATATGCAATCTAACTTATAAAATAACAATTATAGTAGTAATGAATATTATTATTATAATAAAGACTGCCAGAGAAACAACAACACTACTTACTCAGATTTTGGTATGCAAAGTTATAAATTATTTTATGGCCCGTATAGAGATTTGATTTAATATGTATCATTTATTCATAGGAATTATGAAAATATAAAATGAATGTTATTATTTTCAATAATGTAATAGTTGTTGAAAATTATGGTCATTATTGATGTTATTTATTTAAAATATTATTATAAATATGTCTAATATAGTGAAAGCCATCTAAAATATTATGTATATTTTTCTCAAATTTAGCCCACTATTTCTATAGCCTTTCAATTTGTATTTTCTTCTTCTTTTTTTTTTTTTGGTGGGGGTGTGGAGTGGTAAAAGGTGCATAAAAGAAAGACAAAGAATTCCATATTTTCTTAAAGAAAACTTGATATCAAAATAGGACTCAAAAAAATAAATAAAATTAGCTTCAAATCAATTTATAAAGAGACACGCTCCACTATACATCATAAGATGACTTTACTTATGATATCAATGCATCCCATGAAATATATATTAGTCCCTATTTAATAGGTGTGCCATTAGAAGCTTGATTTACATATATTATTGTATCTAATATAGTGCCTATCTTCATTGGTAGCAATTACCTCATTACAGTCTAAACTATTTTTCCACAAATGCCATAAATTTGTTTAATCTATGAGATTTATATACTATTTTATTTCTACATAGAAATAATATACTTTATTATATAAGTAACAAAAACATGATTAAGTTCATAGTCACATAGGATTTATTTATATTTATGAATCAATCATGTTTATTAATAATAAATAATAAAGAACTAGGCATGTTTTTCTACTATTTATGTAAGTAGATGAGCTCATTCTACTGCATAGAAATAATGTGTTATTCTATTTATCATATATAACTATAATCTATTATGAACTGGCCTTTTTACATAGAAAAGTCAAGGATTAGTTAGCTCCAAGAAGGTAAATGAGAAAAGAATAGAAATACTTTGGTTAGCAATAATTTTATACAACATGGATCTTAATGCATAACGGGTCATTTCATAATACATAAATGCTCTAATCATTAGATTGAAATGTGAAATTCGATTTCCAAATTTGAAAGAATCCAGATTTATGAGGCGACCCTTCTTTATTCATCAAGTCTTCCAAAATTAACAATTTTAGTGGCAATTTTGATTTTTTTAATCTTCATAGCATTTAAATTTTAAGCACTACATTTCATATCTAATTATTATTTTTAATTTTATATTCAATAGTGTGCATAATTCATGAAGTTTTATTCTCCCTATTTTATAAAATAAGAAGTTTCAACGTGCATGCACAGAGATAAATAGGAATAACCTATGCCTATGGATTTTATTTATAAATGAGAAAAATGCTAAAGAAATATCAATGCAATTCAATGATTCTTTCAAATAATTGCACCTACTAACGTTAGTGTTGGTGTGGTCCCTCCTCATGTGGGACTTACATTCTTATAAAATAAAATAACAAAGAGAGAGAGGCATAGTGTTTTTCTTAATGAAATGGCTTGACTTGTTATTATTCAGCAATAGAGTTAGTGAGAAAAAGATAATGATGAAGAAGAAATATTCAAAGAAAAGGATGCTATTTTATTAGATAATCAGATAACTAATAGTATCTTGATTTTGATAAAATTTAGTGTATTATTTTGACCTCAAGAGATACAAATTAAAGATTTTGATCTTTAAAAATTTTATCCATAGAGTATTTCAAATATCTACAATTGATGAGATCTATCGTCTACTTGTTCACTTATTGTCAAAATCCATCTCATCAGTGATGATTATTTTTATTATGAAAGTCAATATTTAATTTTGATAATATTTATATAGCGTTTGGTTGATATAAAGAAGATATATTGTAATCGCATTATTTAAATAGTGAAAGTTTTGACTGCAGGTCTAGGTCTCATGACTTTTTCCTTCACATCGAAAGATTTTCTATATTAAAATTATAAGTTACTTGATTATTTTGCTTATTAATTATTTGAAAAATTATAAAATTATTATTGCTTGATGAATTATAGTGCTACTCCATTTAATTGCATAAAGAGAGAAAGAAAGTTTGCAATATTATTATTTTATGATTATATTTTTTTCAATAAAGTGATGTCGAAGCAAGATTTTTAGTGGCTAAATATTCTAATGTTGATTGATTAGAAGAATATACGGGTGCATGGTTAAACTCACATTTTGTAATTATTCAATTTGAAAGTCCCGAATAGAAGATCTACTATTTTGCAAAGATTTGTATGATCCTATTGAAAGGGATAATGCCAAATCAAGTGGTAAAACAAAGCAAAAGTAAGAGAAATAAATATAAATATAATTAGATTAATCAGATAGTCGATAAATGATAATTTTTTATTATGTTGTCATGAAAACTAATGCTCATAACTTATGAAAAAATTGAAGAGTTTGTATGAGTAGAAGGCTTTACAAATAAGTATTCATAATCATAAAGCTTGTGGATACGAAGCATAAAGAGAAAATTTTAGTTACTGAATATTTAATTAGATTTCAGGATGTAGTAAATTAATTAGAGCTAACAAAATACGGTCCAGTCCAGCCCTAGCCCATGTGGGCTATGATTATGTGGGTCGGGCCGGGCTCGACCCTCTTGTTAAAGGGGCCGTAAAAACCCTGCCCGGCCCTAGCCCACGTGGGCTATGGGTTAGGGTTGGGCTAGCCCACATCTCCCAGCCACCTGCCGTCCCAGCTCGCTCAGGAGCATCGCGAACACCATCACATCGAAGTACCCATCTGTGAAGGGCAGCCACCGTGCGTCCCCTCCCAGCATGTGATGTGCTCCTGGATGCCCTCCGCCCGAGCTCATTGAAGCGCCACCATTGCCATCTCCCTCCATCGGTCCAGCCCCACCACATGGCCCCTGCTCCCCTCCTTGATCTGCGTCACCACTGCATTCAGCAGCATCCCGCAATCGCACCCCACGTCGAGCACCGTTCGCACCTGCAACCAATCAAGGACGAAGGCCACCATCCGCTGCGCCATCTCCTAATAGAGGGAGAGCAAGGAGTAGAGGACCTTGGTGGTGGTGTAGCGGAGGAAGAGAGTGGAGAGGGCGGCGATGGAGTCAGCAAATCTGATCGCAAAGCAGAGGGCGAGGAGGGGGCGGCGGGGGTGAGGGTGCTGAGGAAGGTTAGGCTGTAAGGGAAGTAGAGGAGGAGGGAGAGGCTGACGAAGAGGGCGCCATGGAGGATCAAGAAGGCCATTATCTGCCACTCGTTCATCCCATAGATCGCATAGAACTGTGTCCAATCCATACGCCTAGCCCCGCTTTTTCCATCTATATTACACCCAGTAGCCGAGAGAAGCTGAGAAGGTGTGGGCCAGCCCATGGGCTGACCCAGCCCTAATCCGATTCAGCCCATGGGCTATAGGGATCGGGCCAAAAAGCTCACTTTCATAAATGGATCAAAATTTTCAGTCCGATCCGATCTATTTTAGGGCCAAATGGGCCGGCCCATTGGTCCTAACTCATTTTGACAGCTCTAAAATTAATTGACTACTATAAAAATATTGCTAGATGATTAGTTATAAATATTGTTGTTGCTCAGTATTTTGTTTGATAATTACGAAACTCTAGTTGCATCGCTCAGTAATTCAGCTCTTAATGGTATAATAACATTAAAATAGTAAAGGATGGTATCTTAATGAGGAAACTAAAAGAAGAGATTAGAGTATAACTATACATTTAGCGATATTGGCTATAGAAAGATAGGAGAGAAGTAAAACTAGAAACTCATAAAATTTTAGCAACTGTAATAAGTCAAGGGAAAGATTCAGATTCAGAAAAGAGATAAAATATTTTATTATGACAAATAAGAGTGTATAAACAGTGCAAAAAATATACATTAAAGCAATCAAGAAAGAGAGGTAAAAGAAAGAAGAGAAGGATACAATAGTAGTGCATTTGATAGTGATATTGGCATTATTTGTGATGATGGTTGTGTAAACCTTGCATACTATGATTGTACTTCGGTTATTGACTCAGGTACCTCTTTCTATATTATTTCTCGATGTAACATTTTCACATCTTACACTAGTGATAATTTTGATAGTTTAAGAATGAAAATAATGAAGTAACTAAGATTGTAGGTACGGAAGATGTTTGTTTGGAAACTAACATTAGATGTCAACTATCACTGAAAAATATAAAACATGTTGCTGATATCTATTTTCATTTGATCTCCACATGAGTACTCAATGATAAAAGTTACCGCAATCACTTCAGTGAGAAAATTAGAAACTCACCAAAGATTCTTTAATGGTAGTAAGAAAAAAAAATTAAGTATATTTTACATGATGTGAGTAAAATTATACAAGGAAGAGATGAATATAGTTAAACATTTCTCCATTAAATTATGGGATAAATGATTTGACCACATAAGCGAGAAAGAATTTGACCTTCTTGCTAGAAAGAAACTTCTTTCTATAAAAGTTACAACTCTAAAGTTATGCACTCATTTTTATTTAGCAAATAAGATAGAGTTGTATTTCAAAAATCTCCTCTATGTAGAAGATCACATACTTTGGATGTAATTTATACTAATATTTTTCAATATGAAAGCTAGAACTCTTGGTGGTATTTTATATTTTATTATTTTTATTGATGATCATTCTAAAAAAATATGGGATTATTTTAAATTTAAAAATTAAGTGCTTGATGTGTTCAAATATTTTATGCTAGTATTGAAAGAGAATAAAAGGCAATTACAATATATTGAAGTACATAATGATAGTGAATATGGAGGTCCCTTTGAGAAATATTATAGAGATCAAGGCGTCAAGCTTGAAAAATTATTTCTAAATATCTAATTACTATATATAAAAGAATTCTATATATTCTCTTTCATACTAAATTCTCTGAATCTTTTGGTATGAAATGATAAGAATATAGTCGATTTGATCAAACTTTTTCCTTCGATTCCTCTTAAAGATAATATGCCAAAAAGAATATAGATCGAAAAAGATGTATCATATGATCACTTGAGAGAATTTGGTTATAAGGCCTTTAGTCACGTTCTTAAAGATGAGAGATCCAACTTGATGGAAAGTCTAAACAGTATTTCTTCTTATGTTACACACATAAAGAGTTTGATTATAGATTATAAGATCTAGTTGATAAAGAAAATTGTTAGAAGCAGAGATAATATATTTTAGAAGATCAGACTACTAAAGATTTTAGAAAGGTTGAGAAGTCAATATATATAATTAGAAATTCTATTGATCTGGGTCCCATGCCTCTTATCATAGTGAATGATGATAATATGAGAGATGTACAAGAAGATGATAGTAATATAATTGATGAACCCATATTTGGTAATAATTTGCTAAATGAGAATGCTGAGCAGACCCCTCCAAAATCACTAGTTGAGCCTCAATTGAGAAGATCTACTAAAGAGCATTGACCTTCCATTGTTATTCTTCTCACGAGCATATTATAAACATTGATGGAGAAAAACCAGAATGTTGTCAAGAGGCTATAAAACATGAGCAAAAGAGAGTAGTTAAAAGCCATGCAAGAAAAATAAATCCTTGTATGAGAATCACATACTTAGGTTAGTGGAATTACTTAAGGATAAGAGAGTACCCAAGAATAAGTAGGTGTTCAGATTGAAGATTGGAGAGAAGGGCTCCTAAGATATGAGGCACGATTGGCTGTGAAGGAATTTAGTTAGAAAAAGGATGTTAACTTTGAAGAATTTTTTATCTATAATAAAGACATCTTTAATTTAAGTTGTTCTTAGTTTGGTTGCAAGCATAAATTTAAAGATTAAACAACTTGATGTGAAAACTATTTTTCTCTATATGATTCATAGAAAAAATTTATATGAAGTAGTGAAAATTCGTAATTAAAGATAAAGAATATCTTATATGCAAATTAAAAAGAGCTCGTGTGGACTCAAATAGACACTTCAGTAGTTATATAAAAAGTTTGATTCCTTTATGATGGACCGTGGGTACAGCAAAACTAATTATAACTATTGTATATTATAAAGAAATTCTCTAATAAAGACTTCACTATTCTCTTGCTTTATGTGAATGATATGTTGACTATTGATCATGATGCTGAAAAGATTGAAAGCTTAAAAAGAGAGTTAAAAGCTTAGCATGAGAATTATTCATGACAGAAAGAATATAAAGGTTTGATTATCTTAAGAGGGATATGTTGAAAAGATGCTAGAAAGATTCAATATGGATAAATCCAAACTTATTTGCTCTCCATTTATAGGTCACTTCAAATTAAGTATTAAGAAATATCCTATAAGTACAAATGCTAAAAAAGAAATAAAAAAATTTTTAATACATCATTAATTGGTAGCTTGATATATGCTATAGTTTGCATAAGACTGGATATTGCTGATGTAGTTAGTGTTATAAGTTGGTCTCTCTAATTCTAGTAATGAACATCGGACAATTGTTAACTAGATCCTCAAGTATCTTTGAGGTACTTCTAGAGTCTGTTTGTATTTCAATAATGCTAAACCAATATTGGACAAATATACAGATGCAAATACGGCTAGTGATATAAATTCTAGAAAGTCTATATTATGGTACTTGATGACTTTTCAGAGATCAATATCACTATAATCCAAGTTACAAAAATATGTTGCTTTATTCACTATAGAGGTAAAGTATATTATTGTTATAAAAGTTTGCAAAGAACTTTTATAAATAAAAAATTTTCAAAGAATTGGACCTAGAACAATGTCTGTTTTATTGTAACAGTCAAAATGTCATCCATCTCTCAAAGAATCTAACATTTCATTCGAGATCTAAGCACAATTATAAGAAATATCATGGGGTTCGAGATACTTTTAAAATGAGTTGCTATATTTTGAAAAAAATCTATAATGGATTAAATATAATGACTAATATATTGCTTATGAAAAAGTTAATTGCTCATAGAGAGAAATAGACTTGATGGAATCTCTCACATGAGTTGAGAGAGAGATTTATTGATGTGGTCCCTCCTCATTTAGGATCCAAATTCTTTTAAAATAAATAAAAAAGATAAAAAATTATGAGAATATTTTTTAATTTTAGTTCAATTTTACTTACATCCTTTCTACTTTAAAAAGTATCGAACTAATCCTTCAAATTTTTGAGATATTCTAAAATGGGCCTATTGTTTATCTCCATTAGTGGGATGATATCACGTAAATATCACATGATACTATTATTTATACTATGAGTAAATTATCCTTATCCCCACCTTCTCTCTCCTTCCTCTTCAATTGCTCCTCTCCTCCTCCATTGCCGACATCCCTCATCCTTCTCCATCCTCCCATTCTTTCTAACCGTCCTCCTCCTCCAAGTCTGTTCATGAGCTCTCTCCTTCCGCGACAGCTCTCTCTGTCTTTGCCCTTCCTCGCTAATGATCTCTTGTTCTCCCTTCTTATCCATTTCTCCTCCTCTTTATCCAAGCCCGCCCATATGCCTTCCCCTTTTGTTGCAATTCCATCCACCTCTGCCCTTCTTGCCAACAACCCCTCCTTTCCCTCCCTTCCTCATTCACTTCTCTCCAATGACTTGCTCCTCCACCTCTTCCTCCTTGGTGACCCCTTCTTTTCCTCTCCTATTTCTCTTCACTCACTTCTTCTCCTCCTTCTTCAAGCCCACCCATGAGCCCTTCGTCCATGATGGTGCCCTCTCCACCTCCACCCCTTCTCACTGGCAACCCTCCCTCATCCTTTCCTCCTCACCCACTCATCCTCCTCCTCCAACCCCACTCATAAGCCCCTCCTCTACGGCGACACCCTCCATCTCTACCCCTTCTCATCGATAACATTTTGTTCCCTTCCTCTTCTTCCTCATCCATTTCTTATTCTCCTTGTTGTCCTCCAAGTCCACCCATAAGTCCTCCTCTTTCATGATGGTTCTCTCCATCTCTGCTCCTATCTCACTAGCAACCTCTCTTTCCTCCTCCTCTTCTTCCTCCTTATCTCTTTTTTCCTCCTCGTTCTCCTCCTCCAATCCCACTCATAGTCTTTGACACCGACCTCTCTATGACCTCACTTTTTCTTCACGGCATCTCCCTCTACCTCCATCCCTTTCTCATCGGTAATATATCCTATATGAGCGAGGGACATTTTTATCCATTGCAATAGTAAACTAATACTATTTGTTAGTAACTACATGACAGGACGATGTTAGGTCATCTCAAAATTTAAAGTGCCAATTTGATATTTTTTAAAGTTGAGATGGTGCAAATGAAATTGGACTAAAGTTGAAAAGATATACTTATAATTTATCATAAAAGAGAGAGAGAGAGAGAGAGACATGGTGGTTTTCTTAATAAAATTAGCTTGGCTTATCACTGTACGGCAACATAGTTCATGTAAAAATGTGGAACGAGAAGAAGAAAATAATTCAAAGAAAGGATGTTATTTATTGAATGATCAGGTAATTGATCCTATCCCGATTTTGATGAAATTTTAGTATGTTGTTTCTGATATCAAGAGCTACAAATTAAATGACTTTGATCTCTAAAAAGCCTTCTTTATAGAATATTTCAAGCATCCATAATTAGTGAGATCCATCCTCTATTTGTTTATTTATTATTAAAATCTACCTCATCAGCGATGATTGTTTTATTATGGAAGTAATATTTAATCCTGATGATATTTGCATAGCTTATAGTTGATATGGAGAAGACCTAGGAGAAGGTTTAGTTGGATTAGATCTTGTGATTTTTCCTTCACATCGAAGGATTTTCCACATTAAAAATTGTGATATCTTTTTATTTGCAAGTTATTTGATTATTTTTATTTATTAATTGCCTGAGAAGATCGTAGAAACTATTGTTGCTGAGTGAATTAAAGCGATATTCCATTTAATTGCATAAAAAAAATTATGATATTATTATTTCGTGATTATGTTTTTCTCAATAATATAGACTCTCTATCCCTCTCTCTTTATCTTTGAGTTCTGTATGTGTGTAATTTACTTTCACAAACTACATAAATTACAAGTAGAAATGCATCCAAAGATAGCTTTTACTTAAATGTCTAACATGATGTACAACAAATATTATTTCTAACTTCAAACATAGCACCATTCACTCTTATAGGACAAAAGCTTCATGTCTACCACGCATGGCCACTTTTCACCGCTCTGGACACCTTCTACCTATCCTCAATTTTTCATTAGTACAGCACGCTTTGTTCAATTCTTGCCATGCATAAAGAGACAACATTGCAAGACATGGTTGCGTGATCATACGT
>KE506186.1:148257-182707 GCA_000441515.1 Elaeis oleifera
CGTACGTTGTACATTCCAGATGAAGAGCGGTAGAAAAATTATTGAGTTAGACAAAAAGCAAGAGACCAAGGGACCATTGCCATTAAAGGTTGTAATGCTCAACTATTTAATTCATTTAAGTTGTTCCAATCTATTCCGGATCGAATTAAATTATTTATTTAATAAATAATTATATTTGAAATTAAATTTTTGATCATTTAAATAAATATATTGGATCCAAGTTAATAAATTTTTGATGCATCGAGTATCAGACCTGACTTGACTACTACCCCTAGTTGTCTTTTTTTCATCTGGAATGCATTGCACATGCCAAACATTAAATAGAGGTGAGGTCAAAATAACTGCGTGTTCCCATAACACTTAGCAAATAAGCCTAAGCAACCAGACAAATCCACTACGTCTTGGACCCACCTAGGCTCCATAGTTGACCTTTACGGCCAGGACATATTGTGTTGGATTTTATCTGAGATCCGTGCTAGAAGAGCTAAAACCGCCTATGAGCTGTCTTTTAAATTCACACTGCCCAAGCCCTGAAATGAAGCATTCTAAGTCTTGGGGATTTTCAAATGCTGGCCTCCAGCTCACACATATTTCTCGGCGCACACAACAATAAATAAATAGATTGATAGATTTATAGAGTCAAATAACTATTGATCCGGTCTGGTCCCTAGGTCAAAGGATATTGTGCCTTCTATTGTTTGAATAATCGTATTAATAATGGAGAGACAGCTTGGCGTTTTTAAGGAGATTCTGAGATGGTGATCAGATTTCAGCTGGCTTTGGGGCGCTATAACTCAAGATGACTGGCATCCAGTTATGATAAATTTGGGAAGATTGATACGGTGGGATAAAAAAATTATGATCGGATCGATCATAAAAAAATTATGATCGGATCGTTATCGTCTACTATATCTCCGAAGCACACTGCGTGCGCTTACACATGTATTAAAATATTAAAAAAATAGAAATGGATAAATCGGTATTTGAATATTTTTGATAAACATCACATAATCTCTTAAGATTTATCTATTTCTATTTTTTAATTATTTTTATTTTTAATATTTTAATGTGCGCGTAAGTGCGTGCGATGTTCTACGTGGCAGGCGATGACCGTCCGATCATAATTTTTTTATGATCGGTCGATCATAGAAATTTTATCCGGTATGATAAGGGCCGATAATAGTATGGATTGGATTGCTTCGTACGGAGACAATCACACAAAATCATTTTTTGGGAATCTATCATGTTTGGCTCCTGTAACATAACGAGACTAATCGTATTTTGATGCATCGGACCCTATTTACGGAAGAGAAGGGTAACTTTGCCATCTCATCGGAAAAAAAAAAAAGACAAAGACCGAACCAGGCATCACATTATGTGGTCCTTCATGCACATGACCGTTTTAGCATGCTTCAGATTTGTGAATGAACCTAATGTTTTTACGCTATCTATATATTTTGTTGGGCTGCCTAAACATTAAATTCTCTCCTTGGGTAAAATCAAATATCGATGGTGACTTCCATTGCTTCCACTAAAGGGCCTTGCAAATTTTAAATAATATCTTTTCATTCGAGTACTTTACTAAAATATTAATCCCAAAAAACTACATGTATAAATAGTGATATGAGCAAATAACAATCTAATTTATTTTTCAAAAAATTAATCCAATTCATGGCGTCCATGCTTGGCGGCCATTGTTCCTGTTTATAATGTTAAACCATGGTTTACACAGCCTGTGATTAATCCGGATTGTCAAAAGCAATCACAAAGGTGAAATGCCTCTGACAGTAAGTTAGGTACATTGTTACTTGGTAAAAATGAAATGTTTTTGCCAGACTTAACCATCATATATCTAACCTTCTTTTTTTTTAATATAAAATAGTTAAATTAAATCAATCCAGAATAAATACATCTATAAGAATCAGTAACAAAATATCTAAAAGTTTACCTAAAAGATCTCCTATAGAATCCTATAAAAATAGTCCCAATATGATTAGCCATCCGATCAATCGTACTATTTGTCTCCATATAAATATGAGAAACCTCCTGGTGAAAATAAAGTGCACATCATTTGCCGGCAATCCTACAGAAGGGGATGCGATTTGGCAACAAAAGATGGAAGATCTGAAAGTTAGATGGATCTCTCTCCAAACAAATGCGGGAGACCCTCTACTTTTGTGCAGCAATAGTTAACCCCCTCCAGCTCAACTTCTATACAGCCTTTCTTACCCTTCTTTTTTCTTTTGTTGATGATAATTTCCCATAACGTTTGTATTGGAGCGATAACATTAACGGCATGTCATTGGATACCCTTGACTCTAAGAAAATTGTTCCATCCATCTTCAATATTTATACTAAAATGTCGAGCTTAGTAAAGACTGGGTGAGGATGTGCATAAAGGAGCACAATGATGGAAGCAACTTCTACATGGATTTGAGGTTCTACCGGGGCTAAACTACAAAGTAGTTTCTGCTCACAGCTGGTGTCAAGCCCCACCTAAAAGTGGGATGGACAGCATTTGGAATTGGTGGGATATGGATCCATGATGCAGTTGGACCTAACCATGCCCGTGATAGGGAGTGGGTCCGAAGCGGAATTTAAGGCAGGGAGGGATCTGACATACAGTGCGTGACTGCCAGTTGTGAGCCTGGCCATCAGCCAATCATGCCAGGAGTAGTGTTCGTAAAGTAGCCTTCGGATGTCTCTCACCACCAATGTGAAGTTGGGGAAGCCTTCGAGGACTTTGGAGCATTGCGTGAGGCTAAATTCTAGCAGTCATCATGTTTGTGAGACTTGCTGAGTCGGTGTTCTGTTGTTGTACTCAAAAACAGCTGGTGCTCTTATTGGGTAATTCACTTCTTCCAAAGTGGTACGCTTCTCGGCTTTTGAACGTGTAAGAATGTTGAAGGCATGAGCTGGGTGATGTGGAAGGGCGTTGAAGGAATGAGTTGGGTCCGTGGATCTGACGAGGGAGAATTCTTATATGAAATGCGAGGTCACGTGTGATGCACCAGATGAAAAAAATACATGCCTTTAGAAGTGCAAGGAAAAAAAATAATGATGTTTGCGCATCTCTAGGCACCTATTCCTTGTTCTTTTAGTAGAAGGTAGCAAACCAAAAAAAACAGAAAAAGGAGTAGACAGTGGTGTGTTTCCCACGCTATGATTACACAAAGAGGTGCAACCGCGGTTCAGGCAGCGTCAAATCAAGAAACTGCATCCCGGGTTTGGTAACACATTTTGGTTGTAGTTACTTAGTGTTGCCATTTAAAATTGATCTTACTCGGATTGATGAATTGATTGGCATATTGCAGAGCTAGATGAGATGATCAAAAACTAAAAAATTGGCTGGAGATCTCGAGGCGTTTGATATTTGCTAGATCTTTACTCAGACATCGAGATCAATCCAAAAACACTAAGGACATAGAAGTCTATTGGTCAAAATTTTCAATGGAAGATCCTTCCATGCATAAATCGAATCACCTCAAAATAATAGTAAAAATTCTATTAGGGATGACAAATATGACTCGATCCGTCAATCCAACTCACGTTCGACCCATCATAAACAGATTTGGATTTAACTTAAACAGATTCGGATTATAAACAGGTCAACCTATTTCACCTATTTATTAAACAGATCAGATTTGGGTTTAAAATTTCAATCCGTTCAATCTGTTTAATCCGTTTAACCTGTTTATGGTTTTATTTAAATTATTTGGGCCCGTGGCCCTGTGGGCTCTTGGGTGGTGATCCATGTGGGCTTGCGGCTGGAGCGTGCTCATTTTTCTCTTTTCTCAAATTCACCGCCTGCGTATGATCGGATCGATAACACGCCATGCGACCATTTGATTTCGCCTCCGAGTGAGAGTTACCAAGCCCCAGTTCCCTGTTCCCATCCCACAGCTTTGTTAGGGCTTTTTTCTCTTCCCCTCGACCTCCCTTCCTTCTTCTTCGCACCGTCGGAGGCTTGCCAGAGGCAAAGAGAGAAGTGCGAGATGGTGAGAGGGGCGAAGAGGGCTAAGAAAAACCGTGGTGCAGATGGCATGCGTGTTTCTTTATGATGTATGGGATTTTAAGCTGACTGGCGGTATGATTCAGCTTTTTTGGCACTACCTTCTTCGGTGGCATCTCCTCGTCCCACCCCCTTTTGAGTTTTGAGATGCCCTCCTCCTCTCTTATCTCTGGGGAAGAAGTCACTCTCTTCCCTCGGAGCTTCCAGCCCTAACCCTCCTCGTGCCGGAACAAGCTTGCCTCCATCCTCCGATTTTAGGTCCAAAACAAAATTCATCCTCCTCTTTCTCGTCCCTCGATCCCTATGATCCCGACCAACCTCTATGTTTTTTTTCTCGTTGGTGTTTGCTTCGATTTTCTTGCTCTGATTTTGATTTCCTTTTATGTTATTTGGCAACGATAGCCGGTCGAGCTGAGCTAGAGACGGCAAAAAGCACGGTGAGAGGTGATCAAGTAAGCATGAACGGAGAGCACGGACGGAGGTGGTAGAGATCACGGCAAAGAACAGCAGACGGAGACGGCAGAGAGTGCGAATGGAGGCACGGCCGAAGAGATCGGAGATGGGGAGGTGAATCAGGTGAGCAGGTTTTTTTTAATTTTAAAATGGATCATTATACGGGTTGAAATTTTTTTTTCTTAGTGGATTATAAATAGGTTAAATGGATTGGATCAGATAATCTGTTTATTAAATGGGTCAGGTTCAGGTTTCAATATCTGACCTATTTAATAAATAAATCGAGTTCAGATTTGGACATTTTTGATCCGACCCATATTGACCCAACCCGTTTATGATCCAACCCGATCCGATTGCCACCCCTAGGTTTTGTGTGGAAGACAAAGAGAGAGAGAGAGAGAGAGGAAGCTCAGAGTGAGGGAGAAGAAGAAAGATGGCTCTAAGAGTTCAGAAGAGTTCTGTCACAAAGAGACTTCACTTAGCTTGAAACCATTGGAGACATAGCCTGGATCTCCATTGACACCCATGCTTCAAACTTATCTAGAGGAACCACGAGGAGTGGTTGATATAGATGAGGGCTGGAGCATGTCGCAATTAGCATCTTAGGACGCACAATGGTGGCCATTGTGGATAACCACTCGCATGTCCAGAATATATTATAATGTGTATCTCATGATTATGGAGATTGTTCTACCATTATGGACCAGCTATAATCAAATGGTGAGAGATTCTGAAATTTTTGTGAGCTTTTGGAGTGCTCACATGGTTGGAACTGATTGGCGGAGGTAAGAATTTCATGGCAAGCTTATAGTGGGCTTTAATTGATCAGTTTTTTAATGTCAGCTATGGTTAGTTCCGACGTGTATCATTTAATATTAAAGATAATATTCCATTTCAATTCAAAACATGTTAAGATAGATATATTCATAATTGCTGATGTGGTCCCTTCTCATGTGGGACCTATAGCATATAAAATAAAAAATAAAAAATATGGTGCAATGTGGTGGTTTCTTTTTCAAGCTTGACTTGTTTTGGAAGAGATGCAATAAGACAACAGAAAATAGAGAAGGGGCGGATGGTAAAATATAGAAAATTTAGAAAAAAAATGCTACTTTCTATTGAGTATTTCAAACAACCATATTTGGTGAGATCCATCCTTTATTTTATTATTTATTATTGAAATATGTCTTATTGATGATAAATACTTTTGTTGTGGAAGTCCGATTTCGATTATATTTGTGTAGCATTTAGTTGAACCAGAGAGGACTCATTGCACTCCCATTATTTTGATTAATTCTATGGTATTTCATTTTGCATTGAAGGATTTTTCATATAAAATTGTATCTCTTGTTCGTGGGTTATTTGATTCTTTAACTTATTAATTACTTATTGTTAGAAATAATCTTTCTAGAAATTACGATGCTATTATTTTATAATTTTAAATAAAGATTATAAAAGAAACAAACTACTTAAAATAAGATCTAAAAATTGAAAAAGATCTTGTCTATATCAAGATGTATGAGAATAGTGTCCTAAGAATATGATTCACCCCTCATGTATGGGTTTATGGCGATCTCATTTTCAAAGTATAATAACCTAGCTCAACTTGATTTTTTTCTGTAATAAGCATAATTGCCAGAAGGCTTGACTTAAATTGCTTCCCTTAGATGCCCAGGAATGAAAAGAAAGAAGAAAGTGTAAAGTGGAATCTCAAAGTGGAAGAAAAGTCTCAATACCTCAGGAGACAAAGCATTAGTATGTATGTGAGAAATTGAATAGTGTTGGATGTATAAGTTGTATCAGATATAAGCCAGAGAAGTCTATTATTAGACTCTATCTAGGTGACTAAGGAGACATGATAGTTCCTAAGATACATGATATTTTGGAAATGCATATCTATTCGAAAACTAATATTCTCTTCCAAAGAGCATAACTCTTCTGAAAGAGGCATCCGGTGAAAGGAGTTTTAAAATATTTAAATCAATTAAAGTTTAGGGGGAATAAAGTTTAAACATTTTTAATTAAAACTTTAACACTCATGTGGATTGTGGAGATTACTGTTTTTGGTGAATTGAAGTGATATCCAATTTAATTGCATAAAGAGGGAAAATGAGTTTGTTGCGGTATTACTTTTTGGCCCATTTTTCAATAATTATGAGTGTTTGCTAACCTTATGAGAAGTTTCATCATTTCAAGTACCAAAAAATGTGTAGTATATCTATGTAGGCCATACTTTCTTCTCCTCCCCATAGAAACTTATCTTTTAAGCATTCATTGTCTCTTCCAATGGATATTTATTTCAATATTGTCAATTATATCAATAATCTATTCTTTAAAATTGTCATTTATGAATGTACACGAAGAATGCCGGTCATAAAGATCAAATTATATACAAGTTGGCATCTCTTTGTTCGTTTGAAATTTTTTGATGATCATGGAAAAGGTGGAATATAGATAAAATATTTTATTGAAGGTATAACCATATGTAACATGTGGACATTCTTCGGGAGATTCTGCTTAAGTAATTTCAATTAGAAACTTTGCATAGGATAAATCTATATTGTTGCGATAGAAATCCATCTTGAGATTGGATTGGCTAGAGTTTGACGGTGATTGGCAGCGATTGTAGGTCGGCAGCAGTTGGACAGTGACGATAGGACCTGTAAGAAAAATCTCCGACTCCAGTGGAGTCCTCCGACGTTCAAGTCAGACTCTGGCACAGATGAGAAGGAGTGAACGTGTCGAAAGAGAAATTTTTCATACTTTAAGGATCTCTTGTAGGTCTTTATTTATAGGCGAGGCTGAGGATATATACCTATTGTCTTCTGCTTTATTGGGAGAGATATATTTGTTATCTCTTGCCTCATTGAGAATGCTGACTAAAATGGTTAGCTTTAACTTATTAGATGAGATATGCCTGTTATCTTCTTCCTATCCACTCTGTGGCCGGCTGTTATGTTGTGATCGTTTGAATTTGAAAAATGTATGAAATTTTAGATCAGATCGGGTCCGACAAGGGAACCTCGAATCAACTGACAGCATGGCTGACAGAGATATCTTTCTGATACTGAAAACTAGGATCGACGGTCGAAGTTGGAATCGACAGTCGAAGTCAAGAGGCTGATAATATCACTCAAGATGGTTTGGTCGGAAGGTCGAATTGGCAAGATTCAAACTTATTTGAATCTTTCACTTGCCTCATATCTTCGACTAGTTCGAAATCACCTCCAACATAAGCTCCTTATTTTGAGTTTGAGCCAGAACTGATTCAAATGAAGAGAATATATCAAGTTGAAGCTGTCGAAGACATAGGGCACATACTTCTACTTCAATTTGATTGCTGAGAGAATGGAGCACCCTTCTCATGGCTATATCTATCCAGAGATGGAGCGTCTTTCTTATAACTATATTTCTCCGAAGATGAAGTACCCTTCTTATGGCTATATTCATCCAGAGATGAAGTACCTTCAAGAAACTCCTGGCTATATTCGTCCAAAGATGAAGCACCCTTCTCGCCACTATATTCATCCGGAGATGAAGTCCCTTCAAGAGACTTCTGGCTATTTCGTCCGAAGATAAAGCACCCTTCTCGTAGCTATATTCGTTTGGAGATAAAGTATTTTCGAGGAACTACTGGCTATATTCATCCAGAGATAAAGCACCATTCTCATGCTATATTCATTTAGAGATAAAGTACCTTCGAAAATTCTTGGCTATATTCGTTTGGAGATGAAGTATCTTTCTCGTAGCTATATTCATTCGGAGATGAAACAACTTTGAGGAACTCCTAGAGATATTCGTCCAAAGATGAAGTGCCCTTCTCATGGCTATATTCGTCCGGAGATGAAGCTCCTTCAAGAAACTTCTGGCTATATTCGTCCGAAGATGAAGTATCTTTTTTGTGGCTATATTCATTCGGAGACTAAGCACCTTCGAGATATTTTGGCTATATTTGTCCAGAGATGAAGCACTTTCGAGGAACTCTGAACTTCTGCTGCTTGGTTGTGATTTCTTATCTCGGATGGTTGGACTTTATAGGCTCCGCTCGATGCCTTTGACTGTTGCCGTTATGGCCTTCGCTCGACTTGCCCGTGGGCAAGGAGTGTTGATCGGTCTTGAAGTTATGGATCCCATTTTGATCAATTTGTCTCTATTCGGCCTTCATTGGTTGGATTTTTTAAGTCAATCCTCTCACTCTGATTTTCAAGAGCTCGATTTTAGGAGGTCAATCCTTTTGACTATTGCCATTATGGCTTCTGCTCGACTTTGGGAGTTCGGCCTTTAGGAGGCCAGTCTTTGGGAGTTCGGCCTTCAGGAGGTCAGCTTTTAGGTAGTTGCCTTTGGGAGCTCAATGTAACTTCTAGCTTTACATCGGCTGTGCTTAGGGACGTATGGTCCTACAAAAGAAAAGAAATAGAATAGTGGATGGAGGCTTTGAGAGTCTCTTATCGTGAGAGTTGAGTTTTATGTGAGAGCCCTTGGGTTCTACTTAATTCCTTCTTATTATTTATCTTGGTTTGGACTTGATCTTTGCCTCAGCCTAGTCTTATTTTGTTCAATTTTGTCTTGGTTCAGCCTTGATTCTGACTTTGGATCAGACTTATTTTTACTTTGGCTTAGATTGATTTAACTTCAGACTGGCCTGATCTTGACTTCGGATTGGCCTTCATTTTGACTTCGGATTGATCTGAAT
Source organism: Elaeis oleifera (assembly GCA_000441515.1). Taxonomy (NCBI): domain Eukaryota; kingdom Viridiplantae; phylum Streptophyta; class Magnoliopsida; order Arecales; family Arecaceae; genus Elaeis; species Elaeis oleifera. The sequence goes on from KE506186.1 coordinate 157,416, forward strand.
CTGACTTCAGATTGACTTTATTTGACTTCGGATTGGTTTGGATTTGGCTTCGGATTGGCCTTCATTTTGACTTCAGATTGTCCTTCTCGAGTCGATACCATTATGGAGCAAGTGGCTCATCCCATTGGTCCTGGATTGGCATGTCCGAGAGGTTCAAGGATACACCACCTAGGAAGCCTTTGCAGGATCCCTCATCCCAGACTGAGATCTCTAGTGTAGACTCAAGCTCGGCTTGGCTCAAGATGAAGACTTGGTTCCATTTCAGAACTCTAGACCTGCTCTGCACCGACTTGGGTTGCATTGCGCGCGATCTAGTCCAAACCTTCACGTGGGATTGGCAAGGTGGTTCGATCAGAAGGTGGGATTGGCAAGGTTCGAACTTGTTTGGATCTTCCACTTACCTCATGTCTTCGGTTAGTATGAAATCACCCTCAACATATATAAAATTGAAAAGATTCAAGAAAAATTTAAGAATCTATAATGCCTAATCTATGGAATCAGGATGCCTAGATTTTATGTAAACCACAAAATACTACCTTGATGCTTTGATTTAAGGCCCATACCAAAAATATATCATTCATGCGGCAGGCATCTTGCCCTGTTTGCCAAGAAATCGATGGACCATTGACTTCATATAGGGCAGGCTTCTTCTTTTCTATGTGCCTATCTTGAACAAGAAATTCAACAGTTAAGGACTTATCCTATTAATGGAATTATCAATTTCATAATAAAAAAAGTCAAAGAAAAAATCATATGCAATATTTTTTCGATATGGTCAGATGATACATAATAAGTAAATTAGTCATTTAGCAAATTAATATATATTTTTAATTAATTGATACATAGTTTTTAGAACATTAGATTTATCGATTTATAATATACAGCCATATGATACATATTTTAGTAAATTAATCATCTACCAATTCAATATACGCTTCCAAACAAATTTATATCCAAAATATCATATTCACTAGTACATGCTACATGACCAAATGATATACATTCATCGTTCTTCCTAATGCATATTACAAGATTTTTTGATGCACACTCAATAACAATCCAATAAATATCTTCAAGTAAATTGATATATAGTATTTAGAATATATTTTTTACTAGTATACACCATATTGATAGATTTTACATACTAAACAAATTAGTCATCAAACAAGTCAATACATATATTTATATTAATTGATACATAATTTACAGTATATAATATTTATTAATACCAATATATGGTGCATAGTATCATAGATTTGTCTAGCATAAAAAATTCTATGTATGTATGTGTGTGTGTGTATATATATATATATCATTCATTAAATTCTATGAACTCTAAGGTGATCCTTGACAAAAAAAATTGAGGATCCGTTTGGTTGGGGTAATCTGGTAAGAAAAAATGAATTTCATATCAGATTATCATTTTTGGTATGAAAATGAAAGAGAGAGATGGTAAAAAAATTGGTGGGTCTCATGTTTATTTTTCAGAGAGAGAAGATAAAATAAATATCATGAGGATTGGTATTTGATAAATTTTCGAGTGATTGTAATTCATACTTGATAAAAATATCTCTAATAAAATTGTATATATAATCATTGAATTTATTTCGATGCCTTTCTAAATTCATTCAATAAAGAGTTTTTGAAAAAAAATATTAAGATGGAGATGGCATTATGTAAAGAGCTATATGATTATAATCATTATATAAAATTAATCAGGGATGACAATACTATTCTAATATTAAAAAAATATTTTATATTGAAAGATATATTTATAATTTAGTAATATTTCTATATAAATTTATCTTCAATCAAATATAATAATTTTTTCAATATTATTTTTAAAATAATTTTTTACTAACCAATCATAATAAAATTTATTTTTTAAAATAATTTTTAAATATTATCAAATTATTCTGTAATCTCGTGTATCCCAATCAAGCGGACTCTTCGGATTTCGAGGAGAAGAAAAAGCTTCGGAAAAGGGAGGAAGAACCCATAGATGGAGGAGGAAGAGGGGACCAAACGTTGGAACTTGAGAGGGTCTACTACGTTCGAGCTAGCCTTCCCTCCGCCCATTTAGCGTGCCACTGATTACGAAATGGCTGGCGACCCACCAATCAAGAGTTTCGTTCTTTTTATCCTCCCAAGATCTGATAAATGCTGGGCTCTCTCTCCCAAATATTTAGGTAGTGAAACCACGCCGATCGAGGGACAACGGTTTGTCAGAAATACATATAGAGATTGCTATTTTCTCTTTCATAAGGTCCATAGATATATTATTCTTTAAGAAAATGCATTATCGAAATCGTACTCAACAATCTGAGGGGGATGCATCAGAAGCAAGGCCCAGCGATCACAGTCTATCGGATGGTAGCATTCCTCGCTGATGGCGAGCTAAGTCGTCCTCAATCGGAGATGTCCAGCTTCACACCAGCTTAATAACTTTCGTAGCAAGATCTCCGAGATACTTAAATTATTTCTTGTACTTTGCTGAGTTGGAGATAAGAATCATCACGTCCAAATGTTTGCATGCAGGCAATTTGGTATCTAGAGTCTGCTTTACCGTAAGGTCAATCACCTTTGCTTGTCACTGTAAGCTAATGATGTGCGAAAGCAGCAAGCTGAACGAAGTTAGCGGGTGGACGCCCACCACCAAATGGAGCCAGAATCATTTCCAGTTTTTGGTCACATAGGGACACCCATGCCAATAATAGGTATTGGGCATCCACCATTAACTCAAAATCCCTGCCAACTTAGATGGTTTTGGTACTAGACTCCTCATATGCCAGATGGTAGCTGCTGGACCAAACCTTGGTTGATTAAGAATGACATGCTTTGACACACAGGAAACGACGTTCAGAATTTACCATTTCTTTCAAGCACTCTATTACCACCTTTTATATGTATCTCATAGGAAGGGTGCCTCGTGTTCTCGTTAAGAAACTAAATTCTCGCACTTAAGCACTGTTAATTGGGCATAAGATGAGCAAGCAAGCCAACCATTGATCGGTACCGGTTCGAAAACTATGGCAAGAATAGACCCCACCCTGAGATTGGCTCTAAAAATAATCTTTAATGAGACAAACGGGCAAATATTGAGCTAACAGCAGGTTGCTTGCAATCAGCACGTTCCCTTGATACCTTGATAAACCGTACAGAAACCAATAGATGGCTTATCAGACAACCTATGGAGAACAAATCATTTGCATTTCTCATGCTGTTTCAATTATGAACACAACATTCAGACTCCAGTTAATTTCATTTGAAGAGATTGGTAATGAATGATACCTTGGGAAACAATATTAATTCAGTTATCTGCAAGCTTCTTGATTATACAAGAACAAAATGATCATTGATAACTTACAAAAAATCAGGGTGAAAAATTCAATCCCTTTTGCATGCTCAGACTGCTTCACTCACAAACAAAATACAACAGGAGCTGCATGAGACCAGCCTATAGACTCATTTTGAACATCATTGCCTCTTCAGCTTGCAAAACCAAGCACAATCCAGATAATGGACCCATCACAACATTGAAGGACAATTTTTTCAGCCAGGGAAGAAAGAATTACATAGCACACAACTGTAATGTACGGAAACAAGACAAATTCCTATAATTGCCAACTAGAAAAGAGAGAAGAATCCTAATGTTAGTCGTTGACATTGATGTCTCTCTTCAGAACAAGGTTCCCAGAAGCATTCTTAATGAAGAGCTTCTCCACCAATTCATCCCACTTAGTTCTGCTGGATTTTGAGCTACGGTGGGAGGTTGCTTCACCTTGATTTTCTGAAGGTGAAGGGTTGGTGTCATCACAGGGTTGTTCTGTTGATGTCACAGCATGTGGTACATTCAAACTCACTGCTCTTTCCAAGGCATCCTTGTGTTCTTGTTCAATACTCAGCTTCCTCTCCATTTTTTGCTGCAGTGGTGGATCTGCGGCCACAACACTTTCTTTTATTCTCTGAGAAAATCAGCCACCATTAGGATCTATTCTGTGGTTTTTAGCATTGGTTCTCATACTACTTTCAAAGCTCAATGACATTACCAATACAGATAATAGTGAAGGCTTCACTTACATCAAAAGCCTTTTGTGATTCTCGTTCTATCCAAAGAATTGCATGGTCAGATGTAGTATTACATGATAGCACAATATGTTCAAATCTTCCTTCTACTGGAATGGCAGTCCTTACCTCGGGAGGATATCTTCCACATCTGCCATAACAAATAGCACCAATTTTTCCATCAATGCAAGTGTTCACATGACTGAAAAAATTAATCTCATTTTCTGTGCGCAATAAAAGACTCAGGACAGCATTGTTTTATATTTTCTGTGGCATTTGTCTAAAATTCTCTACATTAGTTGGATTTCTCAACAAATTGTACCGAAGTTAAAATAATAATTAAACAAGAAAACCGAAAAACGATTAATATCCCTGTCGCACTAATAGTCAATGAACATCCCCTATTGGTATGGTAAGATTCCTTTTTTCGAAAAAAAAAACCAACAAAAAGGCAATAAAAAAGAAGGAAATATTGGTTAAGTGAACAAGAACAAAAAAAAAAAAAAGAACAAAGTTTGGTTAAATGAGGAAGCTTTTGATTGAAATGAAAATAAAAGAAGGAAAAAAGGAATTTTAATAGAAATAAAGGAGAAGAAATTATCTCAACTAGGCTAATGTCACATCATCAGAAATTCATAACTATATCAAACATAGTTTATGGTTTTGTCAAGTGACATAAAATGATCCTCCGTGATAAAGAGCAGTACAAGTATTGCAACATTTTCTTTGGTTCAGTCGAGTATTGTAACCTTGATTATTGAAAGATTTTGAAAAGAAAGAAACAAGCCCTCCAAAGATGTTTCGATAGTGGGAACTCTAAGTAGATAAACATGAACATTATCAAATAGGTGAATAAAACTCTACAGAAGATTTAACTATAAAAATTGAAAGTGATTGAAGCTTGTTAGTTAACTTAAGGGCTTATTCCATGTTGCCCAGGGCATGGTGAGACCCAGCTTCTATTGGAGCAATATTCAAGTTTGCATCCTTACAGTATTGAAGTATTCAAAAATGCAAGCCAAGCTTTTTTTTTTCTTTTTGTGTAACAGTATAGCTGTCAAACAGACTGAGAAGCTCGAGCTTGGCTCAAGAAAAGCTTGAATAAAGCTCAATTTGAAGCTAAGGAAGCCTAGCTTGAACCAGCAAAGCTAGATAAGAAGACCTTGCTCAAACAGTCTCAGCATGAATATAGTAATATTATACATTATATTCTATAAACTATATAGTATAAATTATATATTATGTATTATATATTACAAATTATATACTATATATTATATATTATATTGATAATGTACTGCTGGACTAAGGCTTTAATCAGTGTATTTTGTTAATCCTTGAAATCAAGTAAATGTTCAGACTTGAACCAAGCTTGAGTCAAGCTACAATTCAAGCTTGACTGAGCTAAATTCAAACTTGAATTGATTTCAGCCAATTTAGTATCATCAAGATGATCAATTGGGCTTGTATCTAGCTAAGTTCATAAGTAAGCTTGAAATAATAGCCAACGTTCGCCAAACCATCCCAAACCAGATGGTTCGAGATGTGCCGAACTATACCGGCGGCTAACCTATGTGGTTCGGATGTTCGATTCGGAATGCTTGTGAAAATAGCGTAAGGCAGAAGGAAAGAGAGGAAGAGACAGAGAAGAGAGGAAAAAAGGAAGGCCAGTGGTGGGCGGCAGTGGCCCACCGAGGCCGTCAGAGGGCCGCCAATCCTTTGGGTCTCCATAGTCCTCCGCAAGATGCGAGAAGAGAGAGAAAAAAAGAAGGGAAGATGACGAGGAGGCCATTGGAGGGCCGTCAGATGGCCGCAATAGCCCCAGACAGCCTAAAATACTCCCATGGCCGCTGCTTTCGAAATCCATTGTCGGCTTCACTCTGCATTAGATTTTTTAAAAAACCCAACAAAATAGAGGCGAAGCTCCTATTTCGAACCCACGACGGCCGCGGGGTTGTTTTGGACCGTTCGATGGCCATGGCAGCCATCTGACGACCTCCCCGCTGTCTTCCCCTCCCTGCCCTCCTTTCCCTCCCCCTCTCTCTCTTCTCATTTTCTCTCGCAGAGGACCGTAGAGCCCAGGAGGCCTTGACGGCCCTTCGACAGCCTCCATAGTCCTCCGGTGGCCACCACCGGCATCTCCCCGGCTTCTCTTCCTTCCCTCTCTCCCCCCCTCTCTCTTTCCCTTTCCGGTTCATCCTCCATTTCCGTGTCGATTCGGATCTAATACAGTCCGACACGGGGCATACTAACTCATACCAGCGGCCGGCTAGCACAGGATCCAGTTCTGAATCGACGATCCTTGGTAGACAAATCAAGGCTATCCAAGAGTTAAGCCGGAAAATATTTTCAAATCGAGCTTGATCAGACCTGAGCTCGATCAAGCTAGGCCTCATTTACACCCCTACGTGATAGTGATATGCACACTACTTTTAAGGAACCAATTGATATAGAAGTTAGAGGCCTCATGGAAGTCACAAAGTAGAAGGCAATTCCAAAAGTGTCAGCATAAGAAATTGATCACAATGAAGTTAAAGAGTTGCTAAAATGAGAATCAGGATTTGATGTTTTAACACACTCTAGGTGGTAGATGAGCAACTAAGTGGCCTGCTAACACCTAGGCACTGCAGGTGCCTAGAGGTCAAGGAAGACTAAAAATGATGAATTAAAATAATTAATAAATAGAAGGATGAACTGATAAAGATGGTTATTATCTAATAAATCAACATAGCTCATAGCTCATCAAATAAGATGAAGTCAGTGAGAACAATCAACCTGGGAAAATTCCAGTACTCACTCATAAATCAATCTCATGCAAGGTTTGAAATCCTAGTGATGATACCTTAGCAATTACTAGGATGGCCTAGCATACTGGCAATTCACTGGAACATCATTTTTTTCACTTTTTGATATTTTAGCATTTGCTAAGGTTGTAATTTGGGATTTTGAGCTGATAACCAAGTCAGTATTCACTGGATCTGAGCTCTCACTCCCTTCTTCCTCTTCTTCTGTTGTGCAAAGTTAATGACTGAAGGAATAGGCCATTGCCTCTTCTTTATGTCTCCTGGCAGTGGTGGGCACTGACTAGTCCTAGTCATCAACCTGGTTCATACTGGATGATGCAAATTGGCTCTAATCAGGATGTCTTGGTTTTACATGTTCCAAGGTCCCAAACCCATCATAGGAGATATCTCATCAATCTTATCCAAGACGATTGGGATGGACATAGGTATACCATCCCCACCTGAACCACCCAAGTCAGGGCATCCTGAATCCTTTCAGGGTAGAACCAAGATAAGACAACATGTTAGGTTAGGATAGGTGAGCTGTTTGATGCCTATCCCAGCCTTAATATTTGAGGGAGGTGCAGAGAAGGCCTCCCATGCCTATGCTTTAAGCAAAAAAAGGCCCGAGAAGCCCAAACTTTTGAAGATTTCATTCAAAATCCAACTCCGATAAGGTAAAACTCCTCCTTCCCTTCCTTTTTTTCAATTTTTTTTTTCCATTTTGAAGCCGAAAATCAGCAAAAAAAATAGAGAAAATGAGACAAAATCATGATTTCATGATATTCTATAAATAAAAATGATCTAAGCAAGGCCGAAGAAATCATAATTTTTCATTAATTGTATAATTTTTATATTAAATAATTAAATTTAGGATTAAAAATTATTAATAAATAATATTCAATCTTTTTCTAAAAAATTGGTAGCATATTTGAGGATACACATATTACTTGCTATCTCGATTTGGTAGCAATTTATTTAAATTTTGGCATGATCATGGCTGAATAAACCTATACCCAAATTTAAATAAATTTAAGAAAGATAAGCAGTGATTGGTGCATATCCATGGGTTGAAAATATATGAACACTCTAATATAGTACTACACTAATCCGAATTAAAATCAATTTTTTAAATATTTATAATTAATTATTAATAAAATATTTAAATTATAAAAATTATGAAAATTTAGTATTATGCATAAATAATTAGAAGTATTTTCTAAAGTAATTCAGCCTTTGTTTTTGCATTACAATGTAAGTTATGCAATTTTTAAATAATTCTTTATATATTATTAATTAACTAAAATATATGACTTGTTTCTTTCAAACTTACAGAATTGGATCTAAGAAGAAAAAAAGGAAGTAGAGTAAAAGAAAGTAGAGTGTCAGATAGGTTCAGAGCATGGGGTGATGATTTTGGACCGACACTATTGGAAGTGCAAATGGTGCGACTTGCAATAGAGGAGTGGCAAAATTGAAGCAGCATCTAACTAGTAGTTACCCCGATATAGTTGCTTATAGGAAATGTCTACAAGAGGTCCTGCTAGATTTTAAAAAGTATCTACTGATTTAAGGAGAGCAAGTACAGAAATCCAAAGAGTAGACACTAAATGTTGGGTAGTTGAGCCACCTTCATACCACTTCACGAATCTAAAGGACTATAAGGTGTCGAATCCAGATGGCATGGAGGCATAGATTTAGGTTGCCATATGGGAGAGTCTAAATGGTTGGTGGCAAAGGAAGGATGTTGCTAGGCACAGGACTTGTTTGAGGCCTCAAAATTTGAGTCCCTTTCTAGTTCCAAGTCTGCTAGGATAGATCCAAGTTAGAAGAGGAGCTAGTCAGTCATAGAGGTTATAGAAAAGGTGGCAGCCAGATTTCATCTATGTTTGGGACCTTCTGCAGCAAAACAGGAAAGAAGTCCAATGATATACCAGAAGGGGCTATGTTCATCATGTAGATCCATAGGCCTTTCCTAGTAGAGATTCTAAGTGGCACAAAACTAATACTATGCTTATGAAGAATAAGAAAAGGATATATGGAGAGCTATTATTTCCTTTACTTGAGCGTATCTCTGCAAATGTTGCAAAAATACACATTACCAGTCTATTATCAACTCCATTCAAAGAGCTAGTCAGGGCGTATCTCTGCCAATGTTGCAAAATACACATTACCAATCTATTATCAACTCCATTCAAAGAGCTAGTCAGGGTATAGATCTTTGTGGACCAAAAGGCATACACAGGGAGCTACTGGATAGTAATGAGCTAGAGAGATGGATAGCCTTCTATCAAAGCAAGCGGAATACCTATGGTGCGACTCTAATATGTGATGGTTTGACAATGCCCAGCATATGAAGCATCATTAATTTCTTGATATATTATGATAAGAAGACCTTTATCCATAGGTCATTTTATGCTTCAGATAAAATGCACAATGCTCATTACATCCTCAACTTGATGAAGTAATATTGGTCATTTAGGGGAGCAGTATGTCATGTAGGTGGTTATGGATAATAGACCATAATATAAGGCCAGTAGGAAGATTCTGATGATCAAGATTCCAAATATTTCTGGACCCTATGTGTTGTCCACTGCATAGACCTAATTCTAACAAATATCGACAAAATCTATCGTGTAGCAGGGTATGGAGATAGTCCAATCCATTATAGCCATACATGGGTGTTGTCTTTGATGAGGAAGCACATTTGGGATATGATATTAAGGCCAATACTCATCCACTTTGCTGTGCAATACATTGCATTACATAGCCTTATTGAAAGAAGGCAGACCTATGTCAGATGTTCATAAGTGCTAAGTGGCAGGAGAGTAGATATGCCTATAGTGGCGCAGAAGGCAGTCATGTGGAGGACTTAGTGACAAACCAGCAATTTCGGAAGCAAGACGAGAAAATAGTTAAAACTATTGCATCATTATGTCAAGTGCGCAAGGTTGCAGATAGCAAGAAGTTCCCTCAAATGGGCTTCCTACATCATATGATGAGAGTTGCTAAAGCTGAGATAAGGCAAGAAGATACCAGGCATGCAAATGAGTACATTGACACTATTGAACAGAGATGAGATTACCAGATGGGGGTAGCAAATTATATCTAGAAGGTAATCATTTGTCTATTCTTAATAAACAAGTATATTCTTATATTTGTTTATTCTTATAAATAAATCCAAGTTTAGCCATATCTTTGTTTAAATCAATTACAAATATCTTGGCAACCTACTAACTAAATCCAAAGTTTCCGTATAGTATTTAAGGACCTATATCACATGATTTATCGATGGATACTGATCCAAGCATTGTCGCTTGATGTCTGGAGGAGGTAGGTTCATTTTAGTACAATAAAGGATTATTATTTGTAAATTCAAGTAGATCATCAACATCATATATCCCATGTGTTGCACAAACTAAAGCATCCAAGGCTCATATAGCTTCCATGAGAGGGCAGCTATGGTAAGCAACGATCATACGAATCCAAGTATCAAGGTTTGCTGTCCCGATATCTGGCTTCATACTGGTGCCAACTTGTTAATGTGTCGGTAAGGAGCCAATTCAGCATACCAATTGTCAATATGCCCTCTATACTGCGTCTCGATACCAAAACGATACAATACACCAATATCGCCTGATTTTGTACATTATGAGAATAAAATACCTTATTGAGTATTTCTTGACATGGACAAATTGATCAAATATTTATGATAAATAGTGTTTGACATGCAATTTACTTAAATCTGCTTAGAACTGAATGGTGGTTTCACTTTGGCCTATCAACAAACACCTTAGAAGGCTAATAATCTGGATTCTCTCACGAATGGTTTCTTCAGTGGCGGTGGGCATCATTGGTCAATTTTCTCCCTAATTCACAATAAATAGAGAAACTGCCTAATGCAAAAGAGCCTGAATGATTTGGTATATGTCCGCTATGGACATAACCTCAGGCTCTAATTGAAACACAAATGAAAGGCGAACTGAAGTATGATGATCTACTTCACAGTGATCTGGTATATGCTAAGGACGATCTCATGGTTGGTTAGTTTGAGGGTGTGGTAGCAACAACCAGAGCTTTATAAGCAAGGATCATCTTCTCAACCGACTAGTTTCATAGCAAGGGAAGCTAGGTGGATGTAGAACAATGGGTAGAACGACAAACGCCATGCTCACAATCAACGAGAAACCAAAGAGGTTGGGGAGCTAGTCATTCAAGATCCATGGAACCGATATCCGAACCCATGCCGGCCAGCCGACGAGACGAGTTGGAATGAGTCCATACCAGAACGGACTAGTGCGAACCGACACAGAAGCAAAGAAAGAAATGGAGAAGAGGGAAAGAGAGAAAAGGAGAGGGAGAGGGAGGGGCGGGAGAAGGGGAGGGAGAGGTGGCCGGAGGAGACGTCGATGATGGCCACAGGCGGGCCGCGGATGCGCTCAAAGAGCCACCAAGGCCTCTGCTTCCTCCACGAAATCGCGGTCGAGAGAAAGAGATCGAGAGCCGGGGGAGAGAAAGAAAAGGAGAGAGGAGAAACCGATGGAGAGGCCACCAAAAGACCTCCAACTGGCCATTGTGGCCGTCGAACGACGAATCGTGGCCTGTGGCTCCACAGGCATGAAACAAGGACGATCCCCCTGTTTCACAAGATTTTCTTAAAAATCCCGATCATAATGAAGCCGGCGATCGATTTTCCGGCTTCACTATTCATCATCATTTAAAAAAAATATGATGAATAGAGGCGATCACCCATATTCCATGGTCGTGGCTCCGTCTGCGTCTTTTCCATCGTCCAGTGGCCACGACGGCCATCCAGTGCCCTCCGACGGCCTCTCCGTCAGCTGCACCTCCCTCTGGTACCTTCGCTCCCCCTCTCTCTATCTCTCTCGATTAAAACCTTATTGGGTGACATGGAGATGCAAAGGCCTACGTGGCCCTCCGACGACCTCGATGGGCCATCGATAACGTCATCCCCTCTTCCCTCTCTTCCTCTCTCTTTCCTCTCTTTTCTCTCTTTCCCTCTCCCTTGTTCAGTGTTGCAATTGGAAAAGCCAAACCGTTCTGATTTGATGTTAGTACAGCTCGGAATGTCCTGAACCATCCAATTTGAGATAGTTCGACGAACCATGCAGTCATCATTCCAAGGCTCTATGCTTGAGACATCCTTCTAGAAATTTGATAAAGAGATGCTAAAAAGAGACCACCATGATACCTAATCAGGGAAGTAGGTGGGTCCAACCAAGGTGGTGGGCCGACTGGTTGAGCCACCCAGTAGTGCTAGGCAGGCAACGGTATTCAGGAAGAAGCAGCAAGAAGGAAAGGGAAAGAGAACTGCAAATCCATTGGAGAGAGTGGATGAGGGGCCTATCCTCTCTTGTTCAAAGACTAGTGAGCCCTTAAATACTGGTTGTCTAGATCATCTCGCGATATGAGCGACATGATAATTATAATTCCAGTGACGAGGCATTTGGCGGCTAGGGAGGTAGCAACTAACACTGCATAGGTGCATACGACTCATACCACTATGATCGTTGTCCATTCATCAGTAAGTCACAATTCATTCATACCATATTTGATATAGACCACTGCATATGACCTAGAACCAGTGACAATATGCTTGCATACAAAGATGGGCCCGTTAAGGTGGTTTGAGACATGGGGCTGCTGCTATAAATGATGTAGCACGCAAAATAGGGTCTTTGGACATAGTTGATTTGAATCATATACTAGATCATATTTCACACGCTCAAGATGACTTACATGGATATCCTCTGAGGCATCGTCATATTTGAGCAGCTATTATTCTCCACAACCTTAGCCAGATTATGGGTTGGAGTTTGCTACCTCAATTTCCCTTAAATGGATGGCTAGCCCAATATCAAACATCGGATTAGCATCAAGATAGATATCAAGGAGGCTCAGATTATAAAATGGATGGACAAATTAGCTGGGTTGCAGTTGGGTCCTAGGCCCCAACTATGACTAGGATCCTGATGTCTACAAATGATATAGACACTCCACGAGGAATTATATGTTGATAGATATTTTGCACTTCAAATCTATTTCATATATGTATATTCAATTATATGTACTCATGTATTCCATTTATTACAATTGAATGCAATAAACGATCATATAGTATTCAAGACCAATATGACATAAAAAGCATCAAAACAACATCATAATCATAATTCAAACGACCACAATTATCAAAATAAGCACTCAAAATTAAAAAATAAAAAATAAAGGAAAATGGTGTTCTAGTACAGAACTAGTATGCCATAAGGCCCATAACATACTGTGTTGATATGCTACCGAATAGGTACCATACTATAATAGTCACTGACCAGTATGACACTTGGTACCAATTTGGTGAACCTTGAATGGATAAATGATAAACAGGATTTTAACCCTTTATCAAACTAAAAATGATGCAAAATATCAAGATGGGTTAGCAGACAGATCATCTCAGTGGCCATCTTTAAAATTGTTCAAGATAACCATTGTTAGTCAATATCTTGGGAAAATAGGATGGTGCAAGATGGTTTAGAGGTCTATCTAACAACTTTTATCCCATTAATGATCTTATCCATTTCTGACTAGACCAGGAATCTTGTATATAATTTCACTTTGCTACATATTGGGATTTCTATGACTCCTTATCAAAGTCATGAGGCATCGAAAAGATTAGAGACAAAACTACAAAAAAGAGCAATTCTATCATTTCTCAACTAGAAGTAGAGTTATCTAATTTATAACAAATATCACTTACCTATTTAAATTTATTATAAACGATCAAAGTTGATTGAATCCAAAAACTATGAAACTCTGCATTTCTGGCGAAGGATTAAGTAAAGCATCACAGTTCAACAGGTGGTAACTCACAATTTTTCAAAATGTCAATAACAAAAACTGAAGATTTGTATCAAGCATAGTTTTGGTAATAACATAATTCAGTCACAAGTGATGACTGATGATTTGTGGAAGACTACTTCCTTAAATAAAGGATAATTACAACTGTACAACTCATGAAACAGTTCGACATTTTTGATGCAGAGTACATGCTCCCTAGAGCTCTCAAAGTTAGAAATAGAACTCCTGATCTCCATAACTACTCCAGTTATTAGTTTGTTGAACTCATGCATTAAAGCTTTATTTCTAGCCTAGAATTCTGAAATTAGTAGAGTTTAAATGAAGTGAATGAAAGAATAATATATTACAAAAAGATATCATTAGTGCTAAGTAAGCAAGGGCAATATTGTCAAACAAAATTTGCCTCAGAAAATTGACCAAAAAATTGGCACGTTATGAACAAGGGTAAAGCACACATTTTTCTCTTGCAAAATTAGGAATAATATGAATTTAGCTATTGGCATTAATTGCAAATCAAAAATTTGGTCATCACAACACATGCTACTTCTTACTAAAAAAACAAGCTAAGGTAGATTTGAACTAATCTTTAACTAAATAATTTAAATAAACCTATATTCTTTTGCATGAATTTGATAGACCTGATAGTTTATGTATTTTCGCATTTATATTGGTAGATACTAACATAAAATACAATCCGCTTGGCTGCACATGCATCCTCATATCAAGGTCAACTCATCTCGATCAAGACCTAACTGAAAGCAACTCCTAGCTTCAGGTTTCAGTCATTCTCAGCAGTTTTGCTAAGTTTCAGCTAAATTTGTCGATTTCAATTTATTTCAATGGTTTTGGCCAGTTTATCCAAAACTAAATGAAACTAGGCATAAATGTTTCTTCTAAAAATTATGTTAGAATATCAGGATAGTTTCTTTATTAGTTTAAGTGTGATTGCATTCTTTTTTTGAGTTGAAGAAGCAGATAGATAACGCATTTAATCCCTAATATGCCAAGCCCCCCAAAAGCACCCTTGATACTATACTTTATAAAACTAATATGAATAATTAGATGCAAGAACATTCACAAAATATCTTTTATATAAAATAAAATAGTATTCCATTAGTTCCATCTTAACCCCGAAATATAAGAAAATCAATATTTGTGAGTTCTATCGAAAATGAAATAAAATGACTTTTTGGATAACTGAAGTTACAAACATATACACACACATATGAACACACATACCTACAGATACCTACCAATTTACGCACATGAATGCATGTAGAAACATACATATATGCATAAACATATCCATAGTAATTTCACTTATGTGCAATATTAACTTCAGCTTAACATTGTCAAAAGTATGGAACACTAAACCGTCCTAAACCAAACGGTTCAGGGCATTTCGAGCCATCCCGATAGCACACCAGGATGGTTTGGCTGAGAAAAATGGCACACCGAAGGAGGGAGAGGGAAAGAGAGGAAAGATGGAAGAAGAGAGAGGAGGAAGGGAGAGAGGTCACGACAACATCGGAGGCTGACGGTGGCCCGTTGAGGCCGCCGAAGGGCCGTGGAGGCCTCCACGGCTCTACATCACGCAATAAGATATTTAATCAAACGAGAAAGAGAGAGAAAGCAACGGTACTAGAGAGAGGCACAATCGGTGGAGAGGCTGTCGGAGGACATTAGGTGGCCACTAGGTGGCAGAAAACACATGGGAGGAGCCGCGGCCGTGAACAGGGGCGACCACCCTTGTTCACTCTTTTTTTTTAATGAAGATGAATAGTGAAGCCGGTAATAGCTTGTATCGGCTTCACTGCTTGAGAATTTTTTTAAAAAAAACTAAAAATAATGAAGCCGGCAATGGGTGTGCCGGCTTCACTTAAGTGAAGCCGACAAACCCATTGCAATTAGAATTTTAAAAAAAAATCCTGTGAAATAGGAGCGATCATCCCTGTTTCACACTCATGGCACAAGAGGCCACGATTGCGCCATCCAGCGGCCACAACGGCCAACCAGTAGCCCTTCGACAGCTTCCTCTCCCTCCTTTCTTTCCTCCCCCTCTCTTCTATCTCTCTCTCTCAGTCGAGAATTAATGGATAAAGCGGAGGCCTGCACCAACGGCCTGCCTGTGGCTATCGTCGGCACCTCCTCCGACCACACTCTCCCTCCCTCCCCCTTCTCCCTCCCTTCCCTCCCCTCCCATCTTCTCTCTTTTCTCCTGTCGGTTCGCTTCTTCTCCTATGTGTTGGTTTGTGCTGGTCTGGTCCGGTACGGATCCATACAGATCCATACTGCCGGTCGTCCGACACAGATTCTGATACCGAGCCCACCAACTTTGGTCAAAATTATACAAATAGAGAACCCATATAACAGAAATACTCTATAAGTTGTCGCACAATAGCTTATCTTATTATTTATTTTTATTGTCAATTAAAATTTATATACTTAGCTGAAACTGAGTTCTCAAACATTGCCTCATATGCAAAAGCCATCTAGAGATCACATTGCATTGGTTTAAGGCAATTCCCATATATCGCTAAGCTGTATGGTGCGTTGTTAGGGGCCAACATAGGCAAAAGTGGTAAGCATATATGGTTCAGGTCCTAATGCTGTGATCACATATTCTTCTCACTCTCTCTCTTCATTTTAATAATTAGTAGGTATATTCATTGCATTAGTATACTGGAACTTTGAGCATACCGCATAAGGGGATCTTGTTAATTTTAAGGTTAATAAGTCAAACTGTACTAATATAGGCTCTCAAAGAAGACCCAAAGCATGTTTTTTTTTTAATGAACTTACTTATCTATTTTAGTTTCATCTATGTTTATATTCTAAATTCCAGTATATACACTATGCAATACCCCAGCCACCTGCATACTGTGGCTGCTTTTACTATAGGACTATAAAATAGAATCATTTAAGCTATGATGCATTTGTCCTCATCAGAAAGGTCATTTATTAAACATCAGAAACTCACCATAAAGTCATGACATCATTACTCATAGGTCAGAGCAACATACAGTTTATTTTAAATAGAATTAAGATAGTCCTAACTAGAACTTTATAACTTTTGATGAGGATATATGTTCCAGTTATCAATGGAATATGTGAATTTAAGATCGATTCAGCTTGTCCCCGTATCAAATCCTGATGGCTTGGAAGGATGCACAGTTGATCCAAGACTTCAAAAGATCAATGTTAGATGATCCCATGCTTTTTCTTTAGAGTTGGTGAGGTGAGTTGGATGGAGAAAGATGTGGGTCAGAGAGAAAATTAACAACCAAAACCATCAGGAATTGGACTTATTACCTATCTCCATTCATTGAAACAAGTTCAGTTGTCAAAATATTAAAAGAAGATCAATAGGAGCAAATTGCCCTTATGATCAATCGCCAAACTCATAAGCTGGTGAAACAATTTTAACTTTTTTGAGTTCTCTCTCTCTTTCTCCTCCACTCAATTGCAAGCTGGCGCTTTCAATCTTCATAAATGATATGCAAGGTTTAAGATAATGAGGTATGGCATATGGAGATGTATCGACTAGGTGGTGGGTGTGGTAGACAACGTATCAAGAATTGTGCTGACAAAGTGCATCAGTGGGTACAGATAGATGCGGCCAGTACACAGTTGTATGGCCTTGCTGGGTTATTTTTGAATCACACAATTTTTAGGTGTAGGTTTTTGAATTCAACTAAACCTCAAAAGTCATTGATTTTGATCATGGGAAAAATTCACTCTAATAGATGAAACCGATAGCAGCGTCCAATGATCAAGCAACATTTAATTCCCATTTGACAAAATCTTTCATGATTTTTATGTTAAACACAAATTCTGTTCAAATTTGACCGAAAAAAAGGAAAGGAGGGAGAGGAAAAGAAGATTCCTAGCAGGAAAATTCCTAGCCCCAAAAGAGACAACCAAGCTTTGATACCACATTTAATATCTTTAGGCAGTATTCCCTTCTCCCTGATTTCATTCCCACTTCTAAATGGTGGAGAGGGAAGTTATCCCAAGCACTATTGTTCGGTCCAAGGCCCATTCGGGCTCATATCTGGGCCCACTCGGGCTAACCATTCAAGCTCATTTCTGGGCCCATTTGGGTTCAAACTGGGGCATATCTACCTTGGCCTGCCTCCAGACGGCTCAATCAAAGGTCACTTTGAGCAGTCTAGGTGTGGTTTGGGTAGTATTTGCCCTTAACCAGTGGCACTTTGTACCGCCTAGGGGTCTGCTACATATTGATGGGTAGATACAATACTGAGGTTATTCCAAATCATGTGATCAATCATGCCAGAAAGCAATAAGCCCATCAACAGATAGAAGATCTTTTTGTTTAGCCTCATGTATCTTGTTAATTAAGTCCCACTTCTAGTTTCAGTAGCCCTAGATGCTTGAACTCAATTTCCCCTTTGGTTCATCAATAAAAATAAGGACTTTTGTGATTCCTGTTTTCGTTTCTAAATTTAAGCTTATATGGGTTTAGCATCCCCTCTTCCTCTTAAACTTTCTATTTTTCAATTTCCATTCAATTTTTCCTGCAAAATCCCATTGATAAATGCGATTTGTCCAAAAGACAATCCAAAGAGAATAAACAGCAATACAAGTTCAAATTGGATGAGTAGGGATCTATTTACCAGGTAATAGAAGCTGAGCTATGCATTAATATGTTGACCTAAACATGGATTGAGATCAATGCATCAATGACACAGTAAGGCAACAAGGTGGGATATTGTTGAGCTAGACCTTGCTGGTATAGTAGGCTGGCCTAACCTGAGCATGACACGACTCAAGTCATTGCCTCCTTAACTATTAGTTATAACTATTAGTTAACACCTTTAATAAAAAATATATATATTGAATTATTTTATTTAGAAACAATAGCTAGTTTTCTTCCAAAATCTCTACCACTTCCCTCCACAGACTATTTATAATAAAAGGTAGTTAGCACGATCATTTATTTAAGATATCTTTGACTTTTTTGCTTTATTTCTTATTGACCCTTCAGAATGTAAAGCATTTATATAAAAGTGTCATTTTTTAGATATTAAAGAAAGATCATATTTCCTATTTCTGCAATGTACCAACCATAACAAAAGCTACCAAAAATGCATGTTTTTGGTTGTTTGTATGGATATGTTCAACGCAGGTCATCTAAATTGTAAACCAATATGATTAATCTGGATTGTAAAAGGACAGGTTTCCCTAGCTTATCTTCCCTGTATTTGACAAATGCATAGAAAGTTTAGCATTTTTTTGTATACAAGGATCGATACCAGAACAGAACAGTTTCATTCTTTCCAACTAATACTAACTCAATTGGATAATTGAGACAATAATCAATAACTCGCAATATTCTAAATTCATTGGTTTCTCTCCATTCCACAAAGTTAAAACATGAATTGATCATAGGGTCATTTCCTAATGCCATTTCGCTACAAAGTTGACCATCTTAATGAAGATCATCTTACACCACAGCCCTTGATAGAAATAAATCATTCCTTGAACATGGTGAGCTATGCATAGGACTCCACTTCTTAAAGTAGAGGTTGCCAGGATATCAAAGCACATAAAATACCTCTCATTTTAGCACAAAATCAAAATTAATTCTACCCATATATCTGGGACCAAAACCTATCATCTATTAGTTGACCATTCCCATCTAGAACACCCAATGAGTCCTTATTTTCTGCCAAACAGGCAATCATTTATATTTTGCACTTGCACATAGTCTATGATATTCTAAAATACCCACAACAAAATCATCAACACCACAAGACCAGCATTTGATTAGACACGTAACAGCTTAATAACGAGATCAAATTTGATTGATGTACATGAAAGAAGCAATAAAAGCTCTAAACATTCACAATGGTAATGCATGCAGCCTCCTCCGGTCGTCTATGGAACAACATCAGTTGCTTTCATAGCAAACTAGTAATCTGGCATGCAGGCACAGACTTGAACCTTGCTTCATGGGATTACTATTTATCAAAAGCTACTATCTAATTCTCAAAAAAAAGAAAAATTTCTAATTTTTGAAAGCAAGGGTGTTTACATGTGTAATAAAAAGACTATGAAATGGCTTTACACTAACGGTTTTCTGGTGAGACAGGCATTGCATGGCAAGATAGTAAATGGAGAAGTACAGTTCTGAAAAAGACAGCGGAATAGAACCTACAATTCTTAAGAACTCTCATATACCCAATTTCCCAATGTAGCATCAGCAGGATATCGATCCACAATAGCATTCCTGTCCTATTACTTATTTAAGTGAGTGATCTATTTCTAGCATGGTCAGTTATTCCCATTATAAACATGATGACATTCTTCTCTTAATTCCCAGCAAAATTTCTTTTCACTTTATTGATTGAACAGAGATTTTTTCCTATTTATTTAACTTGGAAAAAGATGAACAATGGAGAATCTGATTAAGATAGATTCTTAATAACATGATAAAGATGGAATTAACTGGAAAGCATCTGAAAGATGCTTTAGGAAAAAAATGAATCACCCAGAGAAATTTAAAATCTCCAGTGGATTTGTGCTTCTTTGATCAGATATAAACCAGCAGAGGTTACAATTCTGATAATAGTGTGGATTTCGCTATCCATGCTAAGTACTAGACCAGTTCTTAAATCATGCCTCGATCTGTATTTTAAATCTTTTGAGGATTCTTTGATCATGATACCTGGTTTGATTATTAGGCTTTACTTTTTCTTCTAGAGTTTGTAATGTCAATCAGATCATACAGAATCCAAAGAAGGCCAAAATTTGACGTCTATCTTAGGTCTAAATTTGGTCATATGTCTGAGCTGTCCTCATATTTCTAAACAGAGAATTCTCCGTGAAATTGCACTCACAATCCGAATGCAACTTGTCAATCCGAATGCAACTTGTCAAGCCTTAGAACTCAATAAATGGATTGGAAAATAATAATAATAATAATAATGGAGGAAACTAACCATGAACTAAAAGAAATTTATTAGTTTCATCAAAGGCACAAACAAAGTGATTGTCTAAGGGACCAGTGCTCCACATATCTCAATCTCCCTAATTTTGCAAAGTTTTGCCGATTATTATGAATTAATAAAGATATGCAAGGACAATGGCGTAACTAGATTGCCCTAGCAGTCAGATACAGTCCCTCTTTTTCTTCCGTCTTCCTCTTCTCCTCCCGCATTTCTTTTCTTTCTCTTTTCCCTTGCTCATGTCCTTCTTCTCCTCTCCCTCCCTAGCCAACATTCTTCCGAGAAGCTCATCATAACTCCAAAACATATGGCCTTGCTTGAAAGCTGGTCAAGTTCGTGCTCTCTAAAACTTCAGAAAACTATAAATTCCCTTAACTATTACATGAATCATTTCAAATCTTAATTCCAACCTTGCATCTTTCTTCCCTTAGCCAAATCATATCTCTCCAACATCAATTTTAGAGAAAGAACTGTACAAAGTCAAGAGAAAATTCATCACATCAAAATATTGTTCTAAGTAACCTTTAATACATGTTGACCTCAGCAAGTCTAAAAATTCTGTTCTCAAGCCTCCTTTCCCCATTTGAGTTTCATCAACCTGAATTCTTTTAAGATTAATAGGTAATGCAAGCATGCTCAATGGCAAGTAAACAAGGTAAAATGAATAGGCAGAGTAATTTTCTACATATATCTCAAACAATAAGATAAGGTTTGTTCATTGTGGTTATGACTCAGATATTTTTAGAACAAATGGAAAATCTTCCAAAATTCATGCAAAAATAAAGAAAAAACTGAGATTTATCTACTAAGTCACACAATATGGTTGCCCTTATTTTGGAGCACAAAGAATGCCAGATAGTTTATTACCTGCAAATTTTTCTCTCAACAATATGATACATTCGACCAGGAGCATATAGCCTTCTTGGATCATTAAGCTTTCTCTTTTCTGGAACAAATGTATCTCTCATGCAAACTAAAAATAATAAGCAGGGCAAGCTGCCCAAAGCAGTAAGACCTGGTTTAGAAATGATTATAACACTATGGATACGCAGAAAATATCAGAAATACTAAAGCTTGGAAAATTATGGATATGCAATAACTCACCAAAAGATAGATCCAAAATATACTCCAAGGGTGTTGGAGTTCTTGGCAAGAAATCATCCTGGAAGAATTTATCATTTAGGTGTCAATATTGACATCCAAGGATTCTCATCAAATGCGATGATAAAAGTCACAAATAAAATAATCAATAAGGTGAAAATTTCCTGCCCTTTCTTTAATATAAAAGATAAAGACAAGTTGTCAAACTGAATACATAAATATATTCAAAAATAGAACACAAAGCCTAAACCGTGTGGCACAATAAAAGATTTAAGTTAGTATACAAATGAATAAAATTGCAAATAATGAAAATGACTATAGATTAGTGTTATTATATTGAAATATAGAGTATAAGCATCCCCAGCAAAAGTCTCTGAGTATGCAATGTCAGTTTGCTCATCCTCCACTTACTTGAACTGCTTATGTATACTCTAGTCTTATTATTTTAAAAGAAAGAGAAAAACTTAATAAAAGACTAAAAAGTGTATTATTAATGGGAAGAACCATGTAGGCATGATATGCACTTGGTAGATTTCCGGTACTTATACAAAGCCAAGGAACCCAAATAACATAGCTTCTGGCTAGTCCTTTTGGGTGAGGTATTGGGTTGTTGTCATTAGACTCTCTTGTCCATATATATTTCTACTACCCATGCGATTAATAGGTAAGGCCCATAATATCCATTCATTACAACTGAATCAATATTTAACCATCCATTTCTTTGCTATAGTTCTAAGCTGACTCATCTTGTCAAACTTATTCAGAAACCTAAGGAAACCTAGAGTAGTAATAAGTATTAAAGGAGGAGAAAGGCAATTTAAGTAAACTTTGTGTAAAAAAGTTGAGATTGTTAAGTTAGTTTAATATGTTTCCAATAATTTCCACCGCAGTTAAAAGGATAAATTCAAAGTGATAAATAATACATTCGACCAAGAACAAGAAAACAACTTAAGAAACAAAGACTACTTATTCTGCAAAAGATGAAGAAACCATATTCACCATGAGAAATTAGAGGCTTGAGAAGAGAACTCATGCAGAAGCATAGGTGTCGAAAACCACTGGATATTATGTGTTAATGGGTTACATATATAAGCAATGTATACTCACAAGTAGCATGCATCTAAAAGCATGTGCTGTAGATTTCTGTACAACAGAATAGCCATGGAAAACAATAATATTCCATCAATTTCCTGACATGATGCTCTAAAACTAAGAGCCCTTTTTGAACAAATCAAATGCAATCACAAGATTGGAAAGCATAGGTAGCAAAAATGTTCAAAGCATCATATCAGAGGAATCTCCCAACCATGACTACCTAGATCAATGGGATGAAAGTAGCATTATTCTTTCATATTAAATTGGTAAAATCTCTTTACATGAAAACCACGACTCCAAGTAGCTTACCCATCAAGTATTGGATCCTTGATAATCAACGTCATAGAAATACTAAGGTATCCTCTAACAAAATAGAGCCACATCCTCAGTTGGTTAGAGACCCAAGTCACCAAATTCTGCTCTCTATCTCTCTCTCCAACAACTGTCCCATTTCATTGGTCACATCTCCTCCTGACCACACCACATGTACAATCAAATACATGCCTTACTGTTGAATTATCCAATACCAAAACGACCTTCTTTTGCTCGCTGATCAACCCACATTCACACTTCCTTGAAACCCAAGTCACCTTTTTCTTTTCTGATTGAAGGGAGGCCTAGTCACCAAGTTTTATTAAGGAAAGAAATGTACATCCGTAGAAGTATCAGGTATGTGCCAAGGAAGAAGGAAAAAAAAATGGAGGAAATGAGGCTCGGTATACTTAGCTGAAGAGAGAATCAAAGGACATAGACAGTGAAACAAGGAAAGAAGGAGAAACTCATCTCCTTCTGCTCTAATTAACCTCTTTTTTTTTCAATAAAGGGGGTGCAAACCTTCCATAAGACATAGCTCTTTACAAGCAAAGCATAAAATCAATTAATTGCATATGCTGATCATACATTCCTGATTTCTAAAATCAGGAACATTCCCACAAACCCAAGACTCCAGTGTCCACTCTATTCCTTCGACACGTAAATCACCAAATTCCACAAGCTCATTTGCTAATTTCCACGGGCTAAAAGAACTCTTTTTAATCTTCCCCTCTCCCATTCCATTGGTCAGATCTTCTCCTCAAAAGAAACCATAGCTCGCTCCAAAATTCAATTCTGTATTTCATCCCACACATCAAGAGTCCAAACTCTTCTTTTGCAACAAGAGAGAAAAAAAAAAAATCAAATCCACAAGTAATTCACTTGCCTGCAGCACAACAGAGTGGATGACATCTGCATACTTGACGGCAAGATTCAGCGACATGCACCTGGCGGGGCGATGGCGTAGCACTGGATCTGGCTCCTGGGGATGCCGCCGAACTGATCCCTGTGATTCACAATAATTATGGTTATCAGCGAGACGACCCCGGATCCGAGCGAGTGCCCAGCAAACACCAGCTTGTACTCGGGCCCATGCTCGATCCAGAGATTCTTCAACGTCTCGGCCTCGCGGTTGAGAAGCCAAGTGGCTGCCTGGAGGAGGCCATGGTGGACGAAACCACCGTCGAACATCTGGCGGCCGAGGCCGTTGTCAAGCAGGACCTTGTAGTCGCTCTCGCGGACGAGGTTGAGGCCACGGACGGCGAGGACGATCTCCTTGTGGTCGTGGTCAACGTAGATGAGGTAAGGGGGCAGCAGCCCTGGGTCTGGTCGTAGTGGACGAGCTTGGCGACCCAGGCCGGGTTCATGTGGTAGCCGCCGGGGGTGCGAAGCGGGGTTGGCGAGGTCGTCCTCGTAGATGGCGAGGATGGCGCGGCACATGCGGGGCACCGGCTCGAACTCGTCGGCGGTGGCCGGCGGCCATGACTCGCTGTCGTAGGAGCCCACGTAGGTCAGCCGCTTCCACGCCCACCGGGAGCAGCCCAGGCACACCACGCACTCTACCCGCCAACACCGACATGCCGGCGAGAATTATTGATTGCTTAATGAAGAATGGAATGGAATGGATGGTCTTGAATCACTTTGATATCATGAGCGAGAATGGGCGGCGGTGCGTCTGTCCCTTGAGGTCAGCTTTCTACGCGTTGATTTTTTTTTTTTTTGATAAATACGCGTTGAATATATTTACAATTTTGTACCACGTTCGCGCGGTGTATCCTTTTCAAACAATTTTATCTAAATAATATTAATTTAAAATATATATATAAATAATATATTTTTTAAAATATTTATTCAAATACTGTTTAAAATAAATAAAATAATTTTATGTGCTGATTCATCATTAATCTCATATAAAAAATAAAGTCAATAACTAATAAGTCACTTTAAATAAAATGATTGTATAAATTATTTATCGTAGAGCGATTTATAAAGTCGTCCTACGATAGAACGATTTTGTATTTTTTCGGCCACAAGATCTGCGATCGAGCCATTTCTGTCATTTTTTCTATTATATATATATATATATATATAT
>KE506187.1:50221-65692 GCA_000441515.1 Elaeis oleifera
ACCACTATAATCAGTCGAGAATAATCAATGCGAAGAAGGCACCCGCATCTCTACAATGATGGAAGACCTCTAGACTTAATATTTAATGAGGAGATTTAGATTTAGGTCTCTTCTAAATCAGCAGATCTGATATTCGACTGATCAAATTCAGGTCAGCACATCAACATGTCTAACCAGCTTAGTCGGTATGGATGAACTCCAGTCAACAAGTAACCTAACACGAAACTAAATCTCCCAAGATGGCCAGATAAGTTAAGATGAGTGGGGTCCCCCAGTTACTTTTTTAGATACCAATCAAAATTGATCAGGTCAGACAACGAAACTAATTAAATAACCACCATCTAAATACTTATCTTAGATATCAAATTGATCGATTAAAATCGATCAGGTTAACCTATTGAAACGAGCCTGAACTACTGAGCCAAATTTGATCTTGAGTCAATCAACTCATCAAAATATGAATCGATGTGACCAACTATAACTAAACTCGACTTTAAGCCCCTTTGACCTAATCCTAATCAATCATTGATTAGATTCAATCAATTGCTCAAAATCAACAACAGGTTCTAGCCTGATCTAATCAATTTGATCCTAATTGTAGTTTGATTACTAGACCTAATTTGTTCAACCCATACCCACATGCAATAACATAATTTTAAATTCAAAATAATTTTTAGATTATGTTTCATTGCATGCATTAGTGGCTTATGATCTTGAAATAATTTTAGATCTAAATCTAATGTCATATATCATATATATGTAGTTTTAGATCTAAACTAAAACATGTATCACATATACATCAAATTTCAGATCTAAAACTAAATTATATATATCAAATATATATAATCAGATCTAAAATAATGATTAAAATATTTTAAAAATATCTTTTCAAAAATCGGTTCATATCAAACTAGGACAATCTTCTCAATATAGAGGGTAAACCCTATACCAAGATAATCTTATACCAGTTTGATGTAAACTTTTAATCATTCTAATTTCAGATCTAAATATGAAATAAGATATATCATATATACTAATTTTTAGATCTAAAAGATTAATTTAATTATATTAAAAATAATTTTAAAATTGATTAATCTTGGCTAGGATAATCTTTTCAATATAGGGGGTAAACTCTATACCAGGATAACCTTATACCAGTACAAGATCAATTTTAAATCATTAAAATTTTTGATCTAAGATAAAATTAGATTATATATGTCTTTAAAAATTAATGGCTCTGATGCCATAGTTAGAAAATTGGATAGGATGCATGTATATATTTCAAAAATCTTTACAAGAGCAGTGAAAAAATAATTGGGTTAAATCTTTTAACCCCACATGCATTAGATCTTTTCTAATCCTACCCAACTAAGAAATAAAGACATATATATAATCTAAAAATAAAATAAGTATGAGATTAAATCTCAATACCTTAGCGTGGGTAAAAATTCACCGCTACTGATGATCTCAGGTTCGAAGATCCTCGAGCCGCATACGTATCCGATCTCTACAGGTATCTATCGGGATTAACCTCGAATCCTTCTTCTCGTGGTAGATTCTTCTTCTCCAAATAAGATCTTAGCTCTTTAGAATCTCGATCAACTCTTTGATCTTGATTGTGGAATCAACTCTTGAACTGTAGCCCTTTTTCTCTTCTTTCTCGCTGTAGAAGAAAGCCTCCTCAACTTTTACGTGTAGAAAAGTGGGATGCCAAACCTTTGGGCATTGAAAAAAGAAGAGAGAGAAGGTATGTCATGGAGAGGAGAGAGAGAGAGAGATCTGATTTTTAATCAAAAATAACTAACTGTTAAAATCCTAAGAGACCTTCTCTTTATATAGGCCCTTTTTTGATCCAAATCAAGAACCAATTAACTTAAAAAGACACATCCTTATCTCATAAAATTCTACCTTTTTAATCTGATTTTTTTTCATTAAAATCAGACTTAATTGGTAGGATATCAGTCTTTTTTGATAATCATATGAGATGCCCTAGTCAGATAAGGCAATCTGAGTGGGTGCCCTATGGAATATAGGGCAGGTGGTTGGGGCGCCAACCTTTGGCACCCCATTCTAAGGTTTTCATTCAAGAGAGGGGGCATGGCCCCTCTTTTTCTCTCCTTCCACATCAAGCCACAAGAGGAGGTGGGCCCCTCTTGCATTATCCAAGCGTTGGCACCCCTTGATCCTACCAAAAATAGAGGAAGGTGCCACCATTCTTTTCAATAATTTCACACACACATTAGGAGATAATGAGGAGATAATGAAGAGATAATGAGAAGATAATTTAACCAACTCATTGACTTAATCTAATCCTCTAGGACTCACAATTAAGCATCCAATAAAATCCAAATAGATTTAGGTTAGGTTCAAGGCTATGGACTTGATCTAATCGAAGTCTCGAGAAGAATTAGGTTTAACCATTTGCTAGCATGATTCTCTTAAATTTAATAGAATTTTAATAAATTCTAACCTAATTAGAACTTCATAAGCCCAATTGACAAATTCAAGATTAAATCTCTTAATGTATGACCCCATAGATTCCATTCTATTTGGTAGTGAGATATATTATGATCTCCATCACAATATCATCGAAATTTTTTTAATAGATTGAAATAATTCTAACTCTACACTTCAAAGATCATCGATCATCAAGATGATATTCGATGAGTCTCACAATCCACTAGTGACACCTAGCAGTATGTAGTGGCAACTCAGTAGAATGAAAGTATGAACCTCTAGGTGCAGTTATCGTATGATTCAGTCCTTCTATAATGAGTCCCGACTTGATGGAGGTCATGGAGAACTCGTCAGACCTCATTGTCAGTCATATGCTGATTGGCTCAACTTGAGTTCATTTGTAAATCCTGTAAAAAAAATTTTCAGTATTTACACTTTCTTTAGTCAAAGACTTTCTGAACTCAGTCTCATGAATCGCATATGACTTCTTCTTTTTTACCAAGATCGATAAATTTTATTTAGGTGCATCCTACTCTAAACAGTGAATCGAAACCTATGGAAGTCAACATACACAGCAAGGATCTAAATGGCTCGGGACCAAGAAAATGTGCAGTCAAACTCAGTAGCCTCACTGTGAATAGTCAATGACATCGCAGGTCAAAGGATCACTCACATCACTGCAACATCGAAAAGGTCATTGATGAGTGAGTAGACATCCATATGATTTCTCGTATTGATCACGCTCAGTGCAAGTTATTCTCTAACAACCACCTACACCCTCACTCCAGTGTCCATATACTGCAGACCCGAGACTCATCTGCCCACAAAAAAGGTGAACTGTGCATCGATCTCGATTGGATTGATTACTATCCTCTATGATGATCTTTTGATCAGAAGTATTTAGAAATTAACTACTAATTAATGTATGTCTCAAATTTTCAATACTTTAAGAATATACAAAATCATCTTTATTAATTTTAGAATAAATCATAGACACATAAATATGATTGAAATAAAAAACTCTTTATTGATAATAAAAAGTTACAAGTACAAGTTTAATCTCTGAAATTATAAAATATGTCAGCCAACAATTAGTTTCTAGGGCACAACTCTAACATGGTCACCTAGGAGCTCACCAGTCCCATATTCTATTGAAACTTTATCATCAAGTGGTATGTTGAGACCATGGCTAGGAGCGTATTTAGTCTTGATCATCCAAGGATGGCATTGTAGGCTGAAGGGATCCTAACAACTAAAAAGTTGAGCTGCATTGTGGCTTATTGGGATGTTCGATTTGTAGTTTTTAGAGCGTGACTATCCCCTCCACAAGCACGGCATTCCCAAAGAAACTGACCAATGGGGAGTCAAGCCTCCTCAATCAGTCTAAGGTAAATTCCTTCTTGAAGATTGCATTATAAAATAGTATGTTGGTTGAACTTTCATTATCAGCTAAAACATGATGTACATCATAGTTCGTGACATTAAGAGATACAACTACTGCTTCATTGTATAGAAACTGAACTCCCTGAGTGTCTTCTTCGAAGAATATTGTTACTTCCTAGGTCTTCTGCCTCTTAGCTAAAGCTGCTAATCCTTCCATCATGTTGCTGACCTACCTCCAATGATAGTGTTTATTATACTAGTAGGTCAATTTTCTGTTGGTTCTTCTTACCAAAGTAGTTCAGAAAGATGAGATGGATCTGGTGGAGCTTCACATTGCTCTCTTCGATACTTAAAATTTATCCAGTCTCCACACCTGATGAACTCTTCGATCTCATCTTGCACTTGGATGCATTCCTTAATGTCATAATCGTGATCTCGATGGTATAGATAGTATTTATCGAAATCATGTCAGATTGGCTTGGTCCACATTATCCTTGCTCTCAATAGCTACTCCTTTATCTCCATCAATATTTATGCCCTAGGAGCATTCAGAGGAGTGTAATTGGTGAATCTCCTAGGTGATGATGTGTTCCATCGACCTTTGAGAGGAGTCCATTATTGTTGGTTATATGGTGGGATTCTAGATCATCAGCTCCGAAGTAGAGTCCTGAATCATCGATGACGACATGGAGTCCATGATCATTGGTTCTGAGGTAGAGTCCTTGATCGTTGAGTACTTAGGTGATCCTTCTACTTTGGTGGGCTCTATCTATCTCCACGCTCTTCCCTTCTTTCCTTTAAACTTGTTGGAGTGCTGTATAGTTCATAGGCTTCCTCTACATTGGCATACTTTTCTACCCGAGTTAGCATCTCAGTGAAATCCTTCGAATACCTCTTTCGAGCAAGAAGAGAAACTGACACTTTTAAAATCTACCATTCCGAACAATCATCGCAACCGACTGATCAAGGTTGTGCACTTCGAGTGTGGCCGCATTGAAGCAGCTCACATGAACTTGGAGGGACTCTCCTTCCCTTACTTGATGTTAACCAATGAGCCCAATCCTTGGCACTACTTTTTACTATTGACAAAGTGAGTGGTGAAAGATCAACTGAGTTGCTTAAAGATATGGATAGAGTTTGGCTTCTGACTGGAGTACAAGTGCCGAGTCTCTTTTCATAGAGTGGAAGGAAAACCTAGCATAGTATCCCATCGATGGCGCCGTGCAAAAGCATTAGAGCTTTAAAGCTCTCAAGATGGTCTATAAGGTCAGTTGAACTATTGCAAGCTTCCAATTGTAGCATCTTGAAGTTAGTAGGGATTGGCTCCTATATGATTTTGTGATAAAGATGGGCCGGTGTTAAAGCCAAGGTCACCATCTTGAGCTAGGGCTTAGTTCATAGAACTTTGATTCACTAGTTCATCTCTTGAAGCCTATGATCCATGTTGGCATCCTGAGCAGTGTAAGTCTCTGAGTGCTGAGGTGGAGATTGAGGATGAGATCGATCCGGATAAAGTCTCTTCTAGATTGCGGGGTTGAAGATCATTTCTTTCTCAAATAGGATTTTTGGGTCGGCTGTGATGACTCTGCCTCTCCCATTCTGGGCTATGTGGAGGTTGACCTCCCTAGGTGCCTCGTTAGTACTACATTTGCACAGCAGCAGCCAGGGTCTGCACATGTTGTACGAGTAGGTTGAATTGATCGGGATTCACCCTTCGATTGGTTGGGAGGACGGAGGCGGCACCTTTATATATTACAAGGGCACTCAAGAGTTGACAAGGACTCCAGCCACTCTTGAAGCAGTAGCGTTGGAGTAGCATGACTAGATCCCTTTGCATGGTGCCATAGTGATTGAACATTTGCTCCTTGCAACCTCTTATAAATGGATATGGGATGTGGCTAATGCTCGTCAGTGGTGGCAGTTTTGTAGGAGTTGGTGTGGTGCTTTCAAGCCTTGAGAGGCTACAGGAGGAGTCAGGATATTGACTACGAGAGGCTAGGACCGGGTTTAGATCCTAGGGCTAGGACAGAAGTGGTCTTAGGGTGGAGGTGGTGCATAGCTTCTACGAGCTCGATGTTCAGACGACAAGAATTTTGAGAGGCTTGGTTGGGGCTCTAGATACCTGGAGATACAAGATGGAGTAAGAACTAAGCAAAGAGCTGAAAACTGCAGAGAAATATAGTTTCAGGGTATTGGATTGACTCAGACTGAGACTGGATCGATCAAGTCACAGGACATGCCAGACAGAGAACTGTGTCTCAGGAGTTTTGGCACAGCATGTAGGTTAGTCGTCTAAGTCTCAGTCTTAGTTGACTAAATCTCAGATTAGTCGACTAAGTCTGAGACTGAGTCGGCTCAGTTGCATGAGCAGAGCACAACGAGATTTTGCATGGGACTAGGATTAGGTTTTGATCCTAAGATTCTTAAGACTTGGTTGTGAGGTTTTAAGAGGGCTAACCAAGAATTTGGATTGAGGATCAAGTCCAAGTGATGAGAGCATGTGAGACATGGGCTCGATAAATACTTTCATATATTGGATTAGCCTAGAGAATTTTTGGGCTCGGATTTTGATCTATGTACATAGTATATATACTTGTATATTGTAAACCCTAAAGTAAGGAATCAAAAGAGCATTTTCTCCCGAGAAAAACCTAGCCACCATCTCTCTCTTTCTCTCTTCTCACATTCTCATCCACAAGCCATGATCCAATCAAGGCTTCCGCATTCTCCTTTCATCTTCTTTAGATTTTTTGGATTAACACCCAGGTTCCACGCAAGATATCGGTCAGCCGCTGGCATCGGAGAGGTACCAGGCTCTTATAGTTGGTATTAGAACATGGTTGAGCATGGAGAAGGAAGAAGAAAAGATCAAGGAGTTGTCTGCAACAGAGGATCAGTAGCAAGGTTTTAGATCTAGGGTTTTTCTCTGGATTTTATGAGGAAGAAAGAGATCTGGGGGCTGCTGCCCACCATCCCTGGTTAGATAATTTTTAGATCCATCTTTTGTGTTGTGTTTGATTTGGGTTGATTATGGAGAGCAGCAAAATTAAGGTGGGATTTGAGAAATTTGATGGTAAAAAAATTTCATCATATGGAAGGTGAGGGTGGAGGATCTGCTAGTACAGATAGGATTGGATTCGACCTTGGAGGATAGGTCAGAGGGGATGGATGACAAGCAGTGAGTATTTTTGGAGACAAGGATATGTACCATGATTAGAACTTGTCTAGCATATGGCATGTTAGAAGAGAGATCATCCTAAGGTTTATGGTCGAGGTTACATATGTTGTATATGAAAAAAAATATATGCAACAAATTGATACTGAACAAATAACTGTACAACCTTCGGATGCAAGAAGGTGAGGATGTTGTGGGGCATAATCAACAGTTTGACCGGATGAGCATGAATTTGCTCAATATTGGGGAGGAGCTTGAAGAGGAGGATAAAAGTTTGCTGCTATTATATTCGCTATCCATGAGTTTCGATCCATTGGTGACGATGCTGCTATATGATAAGGAGATACTGGTGTACAAGGAGATTATATCAGTGCTAAGTCCAATGAGTAGTGGAAACAGATGATGAAGAGGAGGTCTTTTTGAAGGGTCTTGCGGTGTCAGAGAGATCCAAAAAAGAGAAGAAAAAAGGTGAGCAAGTGGGATGGAGACAGTCTCAGAAGGATGATAGCAAGGAGGCTAAGAAATACTACAGGTGTGGTGTAGTTGGATATTGTAAGTGGGAGTGTCCGCTTAGGAAGAAAGGAAGAGAAAAGATTAGCTCAGATTTCACTGATTCAGTCGCTGAGTCAGAAGAGTCAGATGAGCTCTTGGTAGTTTCGGAGGAGCCCGTAGGATGCGGTGTATCCGAGACGGCTTCAGAGGGGTCCGCAGAATACAGAGGGTCTGAAGGGATAGCGATGGGGTTCGAGATGTAGTGGTAAGCCCAACAGGACAGCATTGGGTGGTTGGCCTCGAGGGACTCGATTATAGAGTCGGCTTCTGCGGCATCAGGGGGACTTCGGTTTTAGGTGGAGCACCGAACAAAGGTGACTTCACAGGTGGAAAGGGTATTGACATGAGTTCAGAGCAGGAAGGTGCTAGAGGAGGATCAATATCCCAGCACCAATGTCAAGACTGCAAAGAGCCAGATGGAGTGGAGTGTGTAAGTGGAGCGATGTTGTTCTGAGGAGATCATGTCAAGATATGCTGTGAGTGCCGATGTAGGAATGTTGTAGTTTCTCCAAGGAAGTCTAGGGCAATAGTTAATGCAGCTGTCGAGCAGAAGGGCGCCTACAACATACTCCAGAGTGGTGCAAAAGAGTAAGCCAGGGTCTTCAGTGGTGGAGGCGGTCATCCCAAAGGCCTCAAAGGGAGCTCAGCAATTGAAGAGGATCGACGGAGGCAAGGATCACTTAAGGGGCTGTCAGGGTGCACATCGATAGTGGAATCATACAAGAGGACATTGTCAGGTGTGCCAAAGCTTGGATGCACCAAAATAGAGATTGTAGGAGTTGGTGTAGTGTTTCTAAGTCTTAGGAGGCCATAGAAGGAGTCAGAGTATTGACTCCGGAGGTTAGGATTGGATTTGGGTCCTAGGTCTAAGATAGGAGTGGGCCTAGGGTGGAGACGGTGTATAGTTTCTATGGGTTTGAGATTCATGCGATGAGGACTTTGAGGAGCTTGGTGGGGCTCCAAATATTTGGAGACACAAGGTAGAATAAGGAACCAAGCAAAGGGCTGAAGATTGTAGAAGAAATACAGTTTAGGGCACTGGATCGACTAAGTCGTAGGACATGCCAGACAGAGAACTATGTCTCAGAAGTTTTGGCATGGTACGTAGGTTAGTCAATTAGGTCTCAGTCTTAGTCGACTAAGTTTTAAGTTAGTCGACTCAGTTTGAGACTCAGTCGGCTCAGTTGTGCGGATAGAGCACAGCGAGATTTTGCATGGAACTAGGATTAGGTTTTGATCCTAAGATTCTTAAGGCCTAATTT
Source organism: Elaeis oleifera (assembly GCA_000441515.1). Taxonomy (NCBI): domain Eukaryota; kingdom Viridiplantae; phylum Streptophyta; class Magnoliopsida; order Arecales; family Arecaceae; genus Elaeis; species Elaeis oleifera. The sequence continues at coordinate 59,051 of KE506187.1, forward strand.
ATAAGGTCTTAAGGGGCTAACCAAGGGTTTGGACTAGAGATCAAGTTCAAAGGATGAGAGCATGTGAGATATGGGCTCGATGAGTGCTTTTATGCATTGGGTTAGCCTAGAGAATTTTTTGGACTCGAATTTTGGTCTATGTACATGGTATATATACTTGTATATTATAAACCCTAAAGTAAGGAATCAAAAAACTTTTCTCCCGAGAAAACCTAGCCGCCATCTCTCTCTTTCTCACATTCTCATCCACAATCCATGATCCAATCAAGGCTTCTGCATTCTCCTTTCATCTTCTTCAGATTTTCTAGATAACACCTAAGTTCTACACAAGATATCGATCCGCCGCTGGTATCAGAGAGGTACCAAGCTCTTATAGGCTTGACCTACAAAATAATACTTGACTGGAGTTGGCTCTGGTGGAGATCCTTCGATGCTCAAATCAAAAGATTAGGAAACAAAGAAAAGAGCATGTTGTTGGAAGATAAATGATTGTGCACCTCAAGAGTCTCTTTTGCCCTCTATTTATAGGCGAGGGCGGAAATACCGTGATGAATTTGAAGAATTAGATTGTTAATCTTACTTTATTGGGCAAAATATATTTATTATTTTCTGCCTTATTTGTTGAGATATATTGTGATTCTTTGCCTTATCTACTTACGGCAAGCTATTAGGTGGATTTTAAGATTTTCTCAGCTGGCATAAATCGGATTACAATATCAAATATAATATATTTTTAAAATACCAGTTTGAATCGATCTTGAAGATACCTCGGGTCAGTAAGAATTAAGGTCAGGATGAACCAAGGTTATTTGCACATCGATCTTAATTGAGAAAAATTTTCTCATTCCTATCAGTAATGCACATCCATTTTCCAGCAGGTAAATAAGAGATAAACATAGTTAGTTCTAGTAATAATGATAGTACAACACTATTATTGGCCTATACCCCATGTGATCGAAATTATAAATATTATTTTAAAAGCTTAATCATATCCAATCTCAAACACCCATAGACCCACCTATCCGATTCTGTTTTGTTATAATCTAAATTTCTGAAGCATAATAATCTATTAGGTATAACTCATCTCACATAGTAGAGCTCCAATAAAAAAAATAATAAAAAAAAATTTGCTTTACATATTTTTCTAAATAAATAAAATTATATGAATATATTTTCAAAGTTGCTAATTAGATAAATATTCTTATAAATACTTATTTGCATGTATATTTTTTTTCCTTTCTTTTTTGTATATATCCATACTATCCAATGGTGTTAAGAGACAATAGCTTAAAATTAAAATAATTGAATACTCTTAATAGATAGACATATAAAAAATTATAAGAATATATATATATATAGTAATTTATAAAATATTTATATAATTTATATATTTAAAAAAATATATATTCAAAAAATCTTAATATTTCCTATGAAGATTTCGTTTTTCTTAGGAGAAGATTAAAATAACTCTCAATAACTAAGATTTCAAATCTAATAACAACTAACAAATGATAATTAGCATACAAAATACACAATATAGGTTCTAATTCAAAAGTAAAAATTTATTAGACACAATCTCGTTGAATATGATTTGATTCAATTTTAAATTTTATTTAGTATTTATATTTTTAGATTTTATATTGCTCGTGTTATTCAATTATTTTATTAATAATTTTTTTTCAATTCTAATATTTATTATTAAATTTGAAATCAAAATAGTTAATAATTATTAAATATATTATATTTATAATTTTTATCTTCGATTTTAAAAATTTATTTATTCTTTTATGATATAAATTTATATTTAAATTTTCATCATGTCCCCCGCCCGGGTACCATTCTTGCCATCCATTAATTGCCCGGGTACCATTCTTGCCATCCATTAATCGCCCCGGACCCTTACCATTTTTAATAATTTCTTTTCCTTATCTCTTACCAGAGGCGGAGCGTATTACGACCACCCTTTTTTCCCAGGAAGCCGCCCAGGTCCACTCCACCCCGAGTTTAAAGCCGCTTTCGCAGTACATGGCCCTATGACACCTCTTCCCCAGCCAATCAAAAGGATCCACGTGGTAAGAACCGCGCCACCGCCTCTCGGCTGACCCAGCGCCTTAACTGCACAAATTATTGCATACACCAGGTGCATGTGAACCAGCGTAATCCGCAATATCGAGGCCTTTTTTTTTGGTAAAAAAAAAAAAAGGTAACAAAAAAAAAAAAAAGGCGCTGATTGCTCTCGGACCACCGTTCGCTCTCTAAGCCCCTGTCCCAGGAATCCATCCAGGTACACTCAGTTAACCCCTTGGACCCACATCCATAGCCAGTCAGAACGAGCCACGTTATAGGAACACCACCTCCTCCCAACTGTCACCATCTTCTTATAAATAGGCCTGCTTGCTCTTCGCCCATCGCCCTCCCTCTCCCTCTCCCTCTCCCTCTCTCTCTCGGTTTCTAGTGGGATTCCAAGATCTTGGAGTCTGTCCTTCCATACGGTGAGTGAATTGGTCGTTTAATCTATAAAATCGAGATCTTCTTCGTTCTTTGGTCTTCTGAGGATGGGCTGCAATCTGAGAGATAGCTCTGTTTGATTCTTGGTCAATCGTTTTGGTTGGAATTTTAATGTCTTACTTATTTGCTATTAGAGTAGATTTGTTGCTATCATGCATAAAGTTGTCATCTTTCCTGCTTCTTTGGTCTTTGGAGGGCGGGAGTTGATCAGGGAATAGGATACGTCTCTTTGTTTCCTTCTCCCTTGAGTTGTTTTGGATGATTTCAAAACTTTGATGGTGGCTTTCCTATTTTCAATAGATTGGTCGGAACAGTCCATAAAAGTGGGATTGTGTTGGTTTGCTTGCTCTTTGCAGGATTGGGGGCGATTTGGAAAGACACAACCCAATGGCTGGTGCGGTAGACGTGGCGCAGTGCAAGAACCAGAACCTCTCCAATGGTACCGAGAGAAAGGCTTGCTGCGCTGGCAAGGGGCCAGGCTACGCGTCACCCTCAAAGCGATGTCAGGGCCAAGAGAGACATTACTCTATGTCACTTGCATCTATCATGGTGAAAATTCTATCCTTTTTTTGGTTATTTGGATGTTTTTTGTATTTAGGGTTCAGAAATGTCACCGGGTTTTGTGCTGTTTTGTTTTTGGAAGGAGATTTGTTGTTTTACATCTTTCTTAGCTGGGTGTTACTGCGTCCCTTGGTCCCGTATAAGTATGCAAGATTTATCTAGTGTATAGCTTATTATTGCATCAAAGCCCTGCCCTTTGTTCTGAAAAGTGTACATTTGTTTTTTTGTGGAGGTGGGGATGACTAGAGTGGTCCTTCAATTTTTGTTTTTAAGTCCATATTTTCTCAAAGTGCTAATTGATTTTTCCACAACTTGGTATAAAGAGACTCAATTATTTAGTTACCAAAGAAAAGGAGACTCAATTATTTCTTAATTTTATCTTAGCAAGTGAACAGTGGCACTAGTAACTCTATCTGAGCCACCATTATCTAGTTTCACATGTTGCATGCAGTAATTTGGAAATATACTTAACTCAACTAAGCCTTATTCCTAAACTACTTAGGGTTGACTACAGTAATTTGGAAATATCTAACCTCAAATATTATTTTGTTCAATCATATGCAGGAACTGAAATAGAGAAACCCGATTACTTGGCAACAGTGGATGTTGATCCTAGCTCACCGGCCTATTCTAAAGTTATCCACAGGCTGCCTGTGACCCATGTAGGTGATGAGTTGCATCACTTTGGCTGGAATGCCTGCAGCTCCTGCCATACTGATCCATCAGCAGTTCGGCGTTTTCTGGTCTTGCCTTCTTTGGTGTATGTCCAGTTACTTCGGTGCTCATTCTACATTAGCAAATAATATTTCTTGGAGAGTTGATGATTTTCATTGTTCCCTTTCCATCTGTTGCAGTTTTGACATCTTTTGAATGCTATATGTGATATAGGATTTGTTTAATTCTGAACTACTGCAATTGGTGGCCATTGCTTATCTGTACATGCTGGAAGGTCAAGTCACGTGAACATGATTTGAAGGCTTTTCATATGATGAAATTCTATATGGGATGATAAAGTATTTACTCTTGGTATTGAGTTTTGCCAATTCAACCATTTCAATTGAACTCTACAGAAACTTTGTTAAAAGCATGTAGCTGATAAAGGAATACCAGGTCTGTTGCCTTAGAATATGTGGTCTTCTAACTGCTCTAGTGCACTTTATTACAAGGAGATTAAAGATTAGAAATCAAGGTTGGTGGGGAAAAAGAAATTAAAATGTTTGCCCTTTCCTTGGGTTCACCACAGTTAGAGGATAAGAAACTAAATGTATTACTGTACTCTATTAGGACGTCTTGTTTCGGAAAAATCAGAAGTCCATATAAGCGGGGAAAAGGAATAAAGATGTTCTTTAATTTATTCACCTTGACTATAAGGAAAAAATTAATTGTTCTATCTATCCTCATTGAATACAGCATGTCTTCAATACAAATGAAGTGTCTAATTATATTATAGTGTGTATCACTCGATGCCATTGATAGTGCTGATGCATGACTTGGTCCTTCCCATGAGAGGATTTTGCTTTGCATTTTTCATGCTTCAAAGTATTGTTTTTATTTCCTTTTCCAATCAGTGATAATATGGCTTACTTCTCCATTGCAATCTGCTATCTTCTTCTTCTTTTTTTCTGTTTCTTTTCTCATAGATGTAAGGGAGTAGAACCCACTCACTCCTTTCATAAAGGAATAAAAGGCTTGAACAGTTACAGTTTGTGTATCTTAGAAGATTTTCATTCTTGAGATGTTATTGTTCCTCTATTTTTTCAGGTCAAGCCGCATATATGTTGTTGACACTGCAACGAATCCAAGAGCTCCATCTTTGCATAAGGTGGTTGAGCCGACAGATATTGAGGAAAAACAGGATTAGCATATCCTCACACTTCCCATTGTCTTGCATCTGGTGAAATAATGCTGTCTTGCCTTGGAGACAAGGATGGAAATGCAGAAGGGAGTGGCTTCCTTCTCCTAGATTCAGATTTCAACGTGAAAGGAAGGTGCTACTCTTTACTTCACTTCGTCTCAAGACATATAATCACGAGACATCTTTCAACATACCTCAACCACAGATTGCTATGCGCGTGTTGGTGGAGCACCTATATTTATCTGGGGTTAACCAAACACATTGATGCCCCATCCTCCTCCCCAATTAAACTAGCATGTTTGATTCTTGCTTTACAAAATCATTTTTCTGTAATACTTAATAGGTTATTAGAAGCAAAATAGATCAATGAGCTTCTTTACATATGAATAGTGCAGCAAGATTTTGATGATCTCGACCTTTTCCATTCCCTACTGGAAAATTCATGAGGTAGTGCCTGCAAAATGATATCAAGTTGTTATTCAAGTCTATACTTCACTGTGCATGTTATCTATTTTGCATTACATCTGAAGCTTTCTCTATCTTCGTTTTCCAGCATGATTGATGATGGTTATCATCCCTTTTATGTTTGTCCATCATTTCCATGCACTTTGAAGTTTACTCCTACATGGTCAATTCTCTATTTCAAAAGGGCTACCTTAGATGTTCTTATTCTCTTTTATGTGATGACTCTAAGAAGAATTTCTATCCATGTCATGATTTACATCTTGGGAATTTGATTCAGGTAAAATTGCATGGAAAACCTTTTTTTTTGATGAAACACATGGAAAACTATAATGTTTAATTTTGCACTTCATGTGCACTATCAGGTTTGCCTCTTTTAAGACATTATGGATTCTAGTAAATTTGGAATGTAAAGAAGGGGAGTTGTATAGCTTTGATTTAAACAATCAATGAACAACAGGTTTATGATCTTTCCCGATACTGTATAAAGCTTACAATTAGTGTTAAAATATCCTTAACTAATAACATCTTAAAGAATAAGAAAACACTAGATAACTCAATTAGATACTTTTGGATCCAAAAGTGGCTATCTCCAACTTGTATGGAGTCCTTGAAAATCCCCATTATGCTATGTATCTTCTGGTTGGTGCTTGATAAAATTTATAGTTCAAATTCAAAACTGATTTGAAGCTCTGTTCCATTTTTCTTGAGAAACATGGTCAGAAAGCCACCTCCCGGGTTTGAAACCAGGGCTTCTCTCAAGTAGTAGAGGAGTGCCAACCAGGTGTTTCTCTATTCAATGTAGCAAGTAATCATGCAGAAATTACAGACTTAGGCGCCACCATGCAAACTTAAGCATTAATACAAGTTAAATAATAGAACTGCCATTTTCTTTGGTTTGAAAGATTGTTTTATAGTGCATGATGTGGTTATCATTGAACATCTTATATGCTTTAAGCTTCATTAGCTGCATCATTGGGTATTTGCCTTTTCTTGAAAACCCTTTGGCTTAGACTTGGCCATTGTGCCCCAGACTTCATGAGTTTGATGACTTGAATGCTTTATTGATAAATTTGAAAACTTAACTTTTGATTATACCAAGTTACTTTGATACAAAGTTGACCTGAATGCTCTGATCACATATATAGTTTATCAATTATGTACTTCTGGAATTCCTCCACCTTACATTTCTTTAAAAATGACAGTTGGCAAAACACAGAAATGTAAACTCTCTCTCTCTCTCTCTCCTCTCTCTC
>KE506187.1:69066-95190 GCA_000441515.1 Elaeis oleifera
TTCTCGGTTCCTTCGTCGGTTCGCCTCGGTTCGGAACGGAATGGAGGCGTGCCGTCGGTTGGCCGATCCGGCCACCGGTACCGGTACAGAAAACCTTGGTCCAGTATTTTAAATCCTTTCCTTCCTGAATTTGCTTTTACAGGTGGTGATATCTGTGCCACCACTGAAGGTGAAAAACTGGATTCTCCCTGAAATGCCAGGACTGATAACGGACTTCCTCATCTCATTGGATGATCGCTTCCTCTACTTTGTTAATTGGCTGCATGGGGATGTTAGGCAATACAACATTGAAGATCCTGCTAAGCCTGTGTTGAGTGGCCAAGTATGGGTGGGAGGACTCCTCCAAAAGGGGAGTGATGTAGTCTACGTGACAGAGGATGGGAAAGAATTGCAGTTTGATGTACCTCCTATCAAGGTGCGATTCATGCATCCTTTAGTTTCACATCTAATTCCATTGTTTTAATGCTGTATTTAACCATTAGTGCTGTAGTATATACTGTTTATTTTTTTTTCCACTGTAATACCGTGCTTGATTTGAAACTAAAGTGTATCCAAACTTTTGGTTGTGTTCTAAAATGACGTCTCTACTGTGACTGAACAATGTGGACTTTCATTGCATTACTACAGACAGATAAAAGTATGGTAAGCAGAGTACAAAAAAAGAAGATTTATAAAATTGAAAGTTGTGTATTTTGTACAATATTCAACTCAGTGATGAGGAAATGCATCCACAAATTTGGTATTTTGTATCTTTGAAAACATAAATATCATGACTTCCAGGTAAAATGAAACAAGCCTTGGAGGCTTGTGCACATAATTCAAGCACTTGCATAATTGATAAGCTATATAAGTGCTTGCATACTAGTATGATTGACTAATTTTAACCAAAATTCTCTTTTATCAGGGAAATCGGCTCAGAGGAGGGCCACAGATGATCCAATTGAGCTTGGATGGGAAGAGATTGTACGTGACCAACTCCCTCTTTAGCGCATGGGACCGTCAGTTCTATGGTCTGGATCTTGTGAAGAAGGGCTCTCATATGTTGCAAATTGATGTGGACACAGCGCAAGGAGGGCTGACGGTGAACCCAAACTTCTTTGTTGATTTCAGGGCTGAACCTGATGGCCCTTCATTGGCCCATGAAATGAGGTATCCTGGTGGGGATTGCACTTCTGATATATGGATATAAATATGTGCAGCTTCTCTAGAATACAATGGAACGCAAAAATAAATTCATGGTAGATGGGTTGGAGGCATTGTACAGCAAGACTCTTTAATTGACTTCTAATGAGTCTAGAGAGAATGATGTTGAATAAATCCTGGGACCATCTTCGTAATCATTGAGACAAATAAGCAGTTGAGACAAATAAGCAGTTGCACGCAATCTTTTGGATTTCTGTGTTGGCAGCGACAGAACCAAATTTACTATGCATGGTTTCTAGGTTGGATAATGTTCACCACAAGAAAAAGGGATTTAGCAGTATTTTTATTAATATATATAAAAATTGTTGGTAAATAGGTTTAGGTAGCATTTTTTTGAATCCGCTGGATATAGTCTTATTTCCTCATGATCAGTTCAATTATTAGGAAAGTTTATTTTTTTCAGCAGTCAAATTAAACTGTTGAAAAAAGTTTTATTTTATCAGTGGTCATATGGTACCATTGGGAAACGTCAGATGAAGTCAAAATGTTGGGGAAGTGTTAATCTTTTGAAAAAAAATCTAATTTTTATTGATATTAATTAAGACCATTGAAAAAGATTATATTTTATCCAGCGATCATTGTAAACCACTGGAGAAGGTATATGTTATATGGTATAATTGTAACTAATCCAAAAAAAATCCCACCTTCCGCGCACGCATCACTTTTTCTTCCGCATGATTTTGTGCTGGCTCAAGCAAAAGTGCTCACCACAAACTATCGTGTCCGGGGATGAAGCCTCGAGGCAATCGATTGGCGCCGTATCTTTTTCTGTTTTCAAATACCTTCCTACCCCTATTCCCACTTTCCTCTATTGCATTCCTATGAGGTGGAAGGAGAGCTCGGCCCCTGGCTTTCATTCAATTCCTTTCTCCTTGGTCCTCAAAAGAGGCTTTCTAAGGTTTGAAAGGACAATCTCCTCTGCTATAAATTTCGAATGGTAAGTTCTTCTTTTCTTAATGAAAGTTTAGTAGATTATGTCTAGGGCTTGTTGGACATTAATATATTTTTGTTATGCTCTAAAATATTGCTTTGTCAAAGTTATTTACTGCTATAATTATTTTGCTGTAGATTTTCTATGTTTACTGTTGCTTTGTTGTTTCAGTTTTCTAGGCAAAGCATTAATTATTTAGGGTGTTATATATATGGTCATTTTCTGTAACTAAATGGTGAAGAAATCAATGGAATACAAAAATTACAGAAATCTTTTCTCCTAGAGCTCTGCTGTAGCAACTCATTCTGCAGAAACTTTATTCCATATTTTTTTCTGATTTTTAACCAACAAAAGTGGTATTACAGCCATGGCTTCCTTATCAAATCAAACAACAATGCTTCTTTCTCAATTATTCTAATTTTTCTAGAGAAATTATGAGTTTTAGAAGGTGAAAATGAGGACACTTCTTCTGTCAGAAGGGCTATGGAGTATTGTTACCAAAGGATTCAATGAATCAAAAAATGAAGATGAGTTATCAGAAGGAGAAGAAAGAAACTTGAGGAGAACAGAATGAAAGATGCCAAAGCTCTTTCCATGATTCAAAATGGGGTCTCTCCTGCCATTTTTTTTCAGGATTATTCGAGCACAAACATCCAAAGAGGCATGGGGGATTTTGCAAAGAGAGTTTCAAGGAGATAATTGAGCTATAGCTATCAAACTCCAGAATTTACGAAGAGAGTTTGAGAATCTGAAGATAAAGGAGTCTAAGTCTGTCAAAGGCCATTTCTCAAGGATCATTAAAATTGTAAATCAAATGAGAACTTATAGAGAGAGTATATCAGATCAGAAAGTGGTTGAGAAGATTCTAATCAGCATGCCAAAAAAATATGATACTATAGTGGCTGTAATTGAAGAGTCAAAAGATCTCTCTACCTTGACAATTGAACAGTTGATGGGTTCTTTAGAATCTCATGAGCAGAGAAGGCTGAGACGAGAAGATCAAGCAATGGAAAGTGCTTTCCAATCAAAACTTGTGCTGAAGCAATACAAAAATTAGAAAAAGATGATCAAAAGAAAGGAGACCAGAAGAAGTGGAAGAAATTTGACTCAAACAACAAAGAAGACAGCAAGAGAGAAAAATGTTCGTCTTCTAATAGCTCAAAACTTTTTTGTAAAATCTGTAAAAGAATAAACCATGATAATTCAAGTTGCTGGCATCGTGCAAAGTCTCAATGCTACAATTACAAAAAATTTGGGCATGAGAAAAATTGCAGATTCAAGGCTGAAAGTCATGCTAACTTTTCTGAGCAAAAAGTTGAAGAAGATGCTAATGATGAGAATCTCTTCTATGCTAGCCAATCTGATTCACAATATGATGAAGATATTTGGTACCTTGATAGTGGGGTTGTAGTAATCACATGTCAGAAAATGAGAAAATATTTCTTGACCTTGATACTACAATCACATCTAAGGTACGGTTGGAAAATGTATTAGTAGAATCTAAAGGCATGGAAAAATTGCTGTCAAAATCAAGAAAGGAATCAAGTTTATTTGTGGTGTTTTATTGGTTCTTGAATTAAATCAGAACTTATTAAGTGTTGGCCAGCTTATGGAAAAAGGGTATCGCTTTGTTTTTGAAGAAAGCTACTGCACAGTGTATGATCAGAGAGACAAGAATTTGATGATTGCATCAGTAAAAATGAAGAAAAATAGAAATTTTCCTATGCAATTTAACCATGAGGCTATATTGGCCTCGAAGTCCACAATTGTGCATGATACTTGGCTATAGCATAAGAGGTTTTGCCATCTCAACTTGCATGGCTTGAAGCTATTTCAACAAAAAAAATGGTGAAAGGGCTATCTAAGATAAAATCTAATTTGGAGTCATGTAAAAGCTGCATCATGGGTAAACAACACCGGTTGTCATTTCCAAAGCATGGAGCTTGGAGAACAAAAGCACCTGATTCACATCGATATCTATGGCCAAATGAAAACTTCTTCTCTAAATCAGCATAGGTATTTTCTTACCTTCATTGATGATTATTCAAGGATGACATGGGTTTATTTTTAAAGAAGAAGTCAAAAGCCTTCATCATTTTTAAGAATTTTAAAGCTTTCATGGAGAAGCAAAGTGGCCATTGTATTAAAACTATTCGAAGTGATCGAGGAGGGGAATTCACTTCAAAAAAAATTGAAGAATTTTGTAAAGAAGAGGAGATTCTGAAGCAATTGACAATGGCATATAGTCCATAATAGAATAGCATTGTAGAAAGAAAAATTGTATAATTGTAGAGATGGCAAGGTCAATGTTGAATGAAAAGGATTGCCCAAATATTTTTAGGTAGAGGCTATTCATACAGCTGTATATATTCTCAACAGGTGTCCTACGAAGACTGTGAAGAATAGGACTCTATTTGAGGCATGGATTGGTGTAAAACCTTTTGTGCAGCATATGAAAGTATTTGACAGCATTTGTTATGCCCATATTTCAGCTGAGAAAAGATCAAAGCTCGATGAGAAAAGTAAGAAATGTGTGCTTGTTGGCTATAACTCAGACTCAAAATGCTATAGGTTATATGATGTTGAAGCTGAAAATTGATAATCAGTAGACATGTGATTCTTAATGAAGAACAGGCTTTGGATTGGAAAGAAAGAAGGTGCCAGAATCTTCTGTTGTAATTTTTCAAGAGTTTCCAAGGCGATCAGAGGTTCAAGAAGATCCATCTCCTTCTTTATCTCCTACACATTTTAGTTTGGAGTTGACACCATCTTCATCAAAATCTTTTCCAAGCAAAATCAGAAGATTGAGTGAAATATATACTTGATGTAATTTTTAGCAACAGAATCAGGAACTTTTGAAGAAGCTCAAAGGGAGAAAGTGTGGATAAAAACAATGGATGAGAAAATTCACATGATAGAAAGAACAAGACTTGGGAGCTTGTTGATTGGCCTAAAGCAAGAGTAGGACAAAGTTTAATCAAGATGGAGACATCCAAAAGCACGAAGCGAGGCTAGTTGCAAGAGGATTTACCCAAAGCCTGGTGTTGATTTTCAAGAACTTTTTTACCCATTGTAAGGTTTGAGACTATAAGAACTCTAATCATGATTGTTGCTTAAAGGGATTGGAACATTTTTCAGTTTAATGTAAAGTCAATCTTTCTAAATGGAGTACTAGAAGATGCAGTATATGTGGAGCAACCTCAAGGTTATATAGTAGAAAGGGCAGAAAATAAGGTATATAAACTAGAAAAGCTTTTTATGGGCTGAAACAAGCACCTCATTCTTAGTATGCTGAAGTTGACAAGTATTTTATCACAAGAGGATTTCAAAAAGTAACAGTGAGCCTACTCTTTATATTTTAAAAAAGGCAGCTCAACTCTTATTATGTCACTTTATGTGGATGATTTAATTTTACCAGCAATGATGAAGATTTAATGTAGAGATTTAAAAGAGATATGATGGAGTCTTATGAAATGAATGGTTTGGGCTTGCTTCATTATTTTTTTGGAAGTGAAGTATCTCAAACAGAAGAAGGGATCTTCATTTCTCAAAGAAAATATGCTGAAAATATTCTGAAGAAATTTAATTATTTGGATGCAAGTCTATTGCTGCTCCTCTTGTTATAAATAAAAAGTTGAAGAAGAAAGATGGTTCAAAGAAGGTAGATGCAGCCAAGTACAGAAGCTTGATTGGCAGTTTTTAGTATCTTACAGCAATCCGACCGACATAATGTTTGCTATAAGTTTATTATTTTGATATATGTAAGAACCTACTCAGATTCATTTTGCTACAGCAAAAAGAGTATTGAGATATTTACAGAGGACAATTGATTATGGTATCATGTACAAAAGTGCAAAATTTGTGAACTTGATAGGATATACAGATAGTGATTGGGCTGGCTATTTGGATGATATGAAGTGCACATCAGCTTATATTTTTTTCTCTTGGTTCAAGCATTGTCTCATGAGCTTCTAAGAAGTAAAAGTGTATTGCTCAATCTTCTATTGAAGCAGAATATGTGGCAGCAGCAAAGGCAACTTCTCAAACTATATGGCTTTGAAGAATGCTGAAGAAAATTGGAGAAAACAAGACGAAGGAACTATTTTGTATTGTGATAATAAGTCAGTAATTACCGTTGAAAGAATCCAGTGAGTCATGATCGTACAAATATATTGCTATCAAATATCATTTATTAGAAAACTATTAGATGTGATGAAATTCAGCTTGAATATTATAGAACTGAGGAGCAGCTTGCAGATATTCTAACCAAGGCACTTCTAAAGGAAAGGTTCTGCTGTCTTAGAGAGTCTATTGGAGTTGTAAAGAAATGCATTAAGGGGGAGTGTTGGACATTATTGCATTTTTTGTTATGTTCTAGAATGTTGCTTTGCCAAAGTTATTTACTGCTATAATTATTTTGTTGCAGATTTTTTATGTTTACAGTTGTTTTGTTGTTCCAATTTTGTAGGCAAAGTATTAATGTTTAGGGTGTTCTATATATAGTCATTTTTCTGTAACTAAAAGGTGAAGAAATCAGTTGAATACAAAAAGTTACAGAAATCTTTTCTCCTAGAGCTATGCTGTAGCAACCCATTTTGTAGAAAATTTTATTCCATATTTCTTTTCCAATTTTTAACCAACAGGGCTAGCCTTAGGACTTGCTGATCTTTACCTGTTTCCTTTTCATCTTAATCGTTCTTGATTGCTTTCTTGATTCATTTTATTTGGTTTTTTTTGTTCCTGTTTGGTATCTTGTATTGAATAAAATCATTGGTGACTTTGATTTAGGGTTGGGTTTGATGCGATTTTAATAGCTTTACTTGCACATGCTTGATATAATGGATTTTAGAAGGGTGGTGGGTGATTTGATTCCTAAAACTTAAAATTGGTATTTAAACAAGTAAAATTTGCCACGTTGATTCTCCACATGCTCACATTTCTAGGTCCAGAATCCTGACACAAAACTCAAGCTTTCTTCTCCAAATTTTCTTCATATGGCATGAGTGTTGCAGTATTTACATCTTGGGCATGCCAGCATTTTGTCATCTACCATAGAAGTCACCGAAAAGAGGTTTGGTAGTTTGCACCAAAAATCCGTTCATCAGTATTGGTTATTTGCAGTTATGTTCTGCTTCCGGTCCTTGCCTGTGCATCTATTACCTTGCTATAAACTACATTTACTTTAGTTTGTCGCCCAATGGTGCTTGGGTGCAGAGCTGCTTCTGCACTTCAAAGGAAATGTGCAACACTTGCTTTCACAAACAAGAAATGAGCAACCCTTGCCACATATTTTTGAGTGCTTGGCAAGAAGGTAGAAGTATGGTATAGAGTAGTTTTATCTACAAGAGTTTTGCAATTTCCAGTTTCTGCTGCTTGTAATGTAGCCTGAAGGACATATGCCCCGCTGAATGATCGTGCTTGTCATGGATCTCATTAATCAGAACAGTCAATCTTTTCTGCATTTAGTTAGGGAAGAAAGGAAATGGCAGTGTTGAAACATGAACCTCGCTTCTCTCATCTTATTTGACATGCCATAATGGAAGATTTGGGACATCTATTATTGTTTTCTATTATAGATGCCTGTTGAGTTAAAGTTCAGAATGTCTTGATTCCACCAGTTGGTTGTGCGGTGCAAATTACTGTGTATAGCAGATAACTGCAACAACAAATCTTTTCTGCATTTACTTGGGAAAGAAAAGAGAAGTTAGAGACTAAACATTAACTTAGCTTCTCTCATCTTGTCAGACATGCAAACAAAGACATCTATAATTTTTTTTCTTTTTGGTATGAATCTATAATGTTGTTTTTGTCATAGATGCTTGTTGAGTTAAAAAGTTCAGAATGTCCTGACTCCAGCAGTTGGTTGTCTAATGCAAATTGCTGTATATAGCATTGCAGTATGTAAGAGGCTGTTGCATGGGAGAACTGTTATGCTGAGTTATGAGGATAGCTTTGTTTAATTTAACCTATTTTCTTTCCTCTTGTACAGTGCAACAAAATTTATATACGATTGGACGTAAGGTTGAGTTGGGTTCATATAGGAAGATGTAAAGGTTTGATCTTTTCATCACTGAACCATTAGCAAGTCATTGCATTTTTAGGTACCTTCACTATATTTTGTACTGCATGCATTGTTGTTGAATGAAACCAGCTTCCTCTAGATGGGTCTTGTAGTTGAGCTAAATGTTAAGAGCCAAACTAAACCCAAACTGATATGCCTTTTCCACTATATTAGGTGTTGCGTTACCCAGTTCTTGGTTATTTAGTTGAGAAATCAGTTGTTTCTATTAATTTATCATGCCAATTAGAAGTTTATTTATCAAAGCTGCAAAAAAGTCAAGATGGTCAAGGATGCAAAGAATTTGAAATTTGGATATACTATAGTTATGCTCTTGAAATCTGTCTTTTACATTTAAACAGAAGTTCATGCGGTCAGCTTCTACTTTACCATGACCTGATGCTCATGAGAACCATCAAATTGATCACAAACTTGTTGTTTTGAGCCTGTTTGTGAGCCATTATCATGCTGTATCTATTGCATTTGTTTTGTATGTCACTTTGAATTTTAGTATTTTTTTTTTTGAGCAAGCTGGTGGGAGTACATCTCACTTTTCATTGAAGTAATGAAAGGAGGAAACAGGTATATGGATCCCTTTTAGAAGTCAAACCCAGCATCAAAAATTAGAATTTATTGGTCTCTGAAGAATCTCATAGTCATTCCCCCTCCAATTTCAGCTCTCAGCTAGAGATTCCAATAATAAAACTTTGTCATCATAAGCTGTGCCATTAACTTATGACATTGCATTAATTGAGTGCTCTTTTACTGGCACTTGAAATGGAGGAAAACTTAAAAGCTTTAAATAAAATTTGGGTGGAGTAACCTACTGCACAAGGTCTAGGTAGTTGATTTGCTGCGGTGTTTTTTATTTCTGCATGTTCAATATGTTAACTGGAATATCTGTCTCCTGCTTTATTTTGCTGAAAAGTCAAAATTGAACTCAAAATCTCTTCACCTGCTTTGAAGTTAGTATTTGGATTTTGGACTCAATTTGAGACTGACTTTGCATTTTCTATGGGATAGGATAAGTGATGGAGTTACCTCACTTTGTGATATAGGTAGTGTTAGATATATCTATAGTAGGTGTAGCATCATTTGGGTTTCTAGGTGGGTCCATCGGTCACTTTTAGTAGTAGTTGGGCAAGGCAAGTATTTCATATGCATTCTGTGGACTAATTGACATGAGAATATTATTGGATATATATCTTAGAAGTTAATCAAGCTGATACATATATTTATTTTAGAACATAATTTTATATTTGATATTTTCATTATTAATGAAATTGGGTTATTATTTTATTCATAATGTATATGTGTCCGTAAATCATTCAAGAAATTAATAAGATGATGACACATATTCTCAAGAGTTGAGAATTTAAAGTATGTATCAGTGGTGATTCATTCCTAAATACTCCTGATCAATAGATCATCATAGAGATGGTGATTGATCCAGATAGATTGATGTATAGATCGCTTACTTTTTAGGATAGACAAGTCTCGAGTCTACAATGTAAGGATACTAAAGCGAGAGTGTAGGTAGCTGTTAGAGAATAAAGGTACCAAGCATGATAATACAAGAAGTCCCTTGAATGTCTATTCACTCGTCAATGACTTACTCGATACTGCAATAGTATGACTAGTCCTTTGATCTATGATGTCTCTACTATTTACAATGGGATTGCTATAGTTTGATTGTACATATATTTAGTCTCCTAGTCATATGAGTCCTTGCGGTGCATGTTGGCTGCAGTAGATTCATTGTAGGAATATGGTACACACTTATATAGAATCTATTGACTATAATAAATAAGAAAGATAGTCCTATATGATTTATGAGATTGAGTTCAGAAGATCTTGGTCAGTGCAATTTGAATAGTGGAATAAGTTTTCATATTTTTCACATCAGAAACTCATGTCAAATAAATGTGACATATGATAGAAGATGGAGTTTGATGAAAAAATTCATAATCTTTGTCTTGTCAGGACTCGCTATAGAAGGATTGTATCATATGGTACCATTCTGTTGAAATGCTACTACATGCTGCTAGGCGTCACTGATGGATTGTGAGACTCATGACAATTATTTTGATGATCAATAATTCTCATTGAATAAGTTAGAATTATTTCAATCCATTGAAAAAGATTTCAAATGATATTGTTGATGGAGATCACAATATTTCTCACTACCAAATAGAATAGAATCTATAGAATCACATATAAAAAGATTGTGTCTGATCATATAGTTGGATTTAATTTGATATGTCAAAAAGTTGATATGATTAAGTTTAAAAAAATTAGACTCCTTATGAGATAAAATTTTGATTAGATCAAAGTCCAAACTACTTGAAACTCTATCCGTCAAAATATTTGACAAGTAGAAGGACTCTTCTCTCATGAGATGGTGCCCCATCGTTCCTCACACTAAATTTCCTCATGCCATAACACCATGTTGGAAAGGGTTTTCACATGGATGAGGAGTGCACGCCCAAGGGTTATGGTGTCATAAAAATCCCTCACGCCACCTTTCTATTTCCTTATTGGTGTAAGACTCTTGGGGTCCAAGAGTTGGATGCCCCAAGAGACTTTCATGTGAAGAAGTGAGTGCCACTTGAGAGTTGTGCATTTGTGGACTCTATCTTACATGAAAAAGTGACCACACCTCATATGGATGAGCGTGGCACATCTCACGCCCTATCTTCTTCTCTCTGGGACAACCAAGTAGTTGGACGTCCTAAGATCTCACCCTCTCTCTTGTATGTCTAAGTAGTTGGACGTTCCAACCTTAGTGTTTTGGCATCAAAAGGCTTCATGTGAAAAGAGTTTCATGCGACCTTTCAAGCCTTGAAATTCTTGCATCAAAGAGTTTGATGTCAAAAATCAGATCTAAACCCAATAAAGTTCTTGGTAATGCCAAAAGAAAGAGAGAGATGGACTATCGAATTTCTTTAGAAGAAAATCAAGAAAAGATCAAGAAAGATTCCTGATCCATTCGCGTGTGGAGCGTGATTTGTAAAGAAAAAGGCTAAAATCCTTGAGAAAGATTTTCAGCACAAAGAGAATAAATTCATCATCAAAGAGAATCTCTGCAAGAGAGCTAGCATCCTGATGAGATCAGATACTCTGATCAGATAATAGTCTTGTATGGACACTTATAGAGGTCAGACGTTTGTGCGATTTCAAAGGAATCAAAAAGACATTCATGATTATCAAATTACAGTGAAGAACTATCTATGCAAAGGTGAAGATTTAATTTCTTTTGTTAATTTTAATCTTAACAACTATGAGGGATCTAGGGTTGATACGAGATAAGATCTCACAATAATTAATCCAAAATTTATTTTTTTATTCCACTTCATGATTAATTAATCTTTTATTTTATCTTTTCATTGCGTATATCAATCAACCCTAGTTTCTAACAGTGGTATCAGAGCCATCCTCATATATTTTAAAGTTAGATTGTTGATTTGGGTATCATGAGTTGTTTAACCAGATTTGCAGCATGAAAATTTTGATCTTATTGGTTAATTTGATCAGTCAATACCAATAGTCGATAAGATCAAAAATTATGGTAATTAGATCGTATAAATTTTTAGATCTATGTTAAATGATCAGTCTAATACTCAAATCTATTTTTGTTCATGTATAAGATACATATGGTGATGATCATAGGATTGTAACCCTTTTTATGATCTTTGTGATGTGTTTGTGGATCTTGTGTGTATGTAAAAGGTTTTTATTTTGGGTGCCTGCGATTATCAATACATCTATGTAATTTGGAGACATGTGAGTCTCATATGATCGAGGGTTGTAATTAATTTTGTGGTATATATTATACGGGATGTATTATGTGATTGGTTGCACATTAATGGTTGACTGATTGCAAGCCTAAAGCACACATCAAGCACAGATTGAATCAAACAATTGGATGAAGCCACATCAAAGTATTGATCATGATGAGATTGAGGATGTGCTTCGGATCAATTCAAGGAGTTAAAGATGATCAAACTAATTGACGTGCCTATGCGTGTATTTTGGCCCATAGACCCCGATTTGGATCAGTGGCTTGAGCCTGAAACCCTTAGATTCATGATCGTGACTGATTTTATTGTTTATGTCTTGTGAATTTTATTTGCGTTAGATGTAAATAAATATAATAAGAGATCTAAATTAAATCTCCTCAAAATATATTAAGTCGAGTGATCTTTCACTATTGTAGATGTACGGATGTCTTACTGGTATTGATTGTTCTCAACTGATCACAGTAATTTAGTTGCATCGAAAAGATACAATCATTTTATTAGCATGAGATATTGCGGAGTAAAGATAGGATTGTATCCAATAACTATTAGATGAGGAAATCAATGACGATTTTGCATATGCATTGAACAATAGGTCTGACTTA
This sequence comes from Elaeis oleifera, assembly GCA_000441515.1. Taxonomy (NCBI): domain Eukaryota; kingdom Viridiplantae; phylum Streptophyta; class Magnoliopsida; order Arecales; family Arecaceae; genus Elaeis; species Elaeis oleifera. The sequence continues at coordinate 81,661 of KE506187.1, forward strand.
ACTAAAGAATAAGGTCAATAATTGTCTGATGAGGCTTACATGATTTAGAAATCGAAGATGACTGCAACTTGCTTGAGAAGCATTAGACAAGAGTTATCCACTCATTGATTTGCACATCGTCAATAATTGTTAAGTGAGATAGTACTTAAATTGGTAGAACTGCAATACCCATTTGAAATTCTAATCATAAAAGATTTTTGTTTCTCTATCTGAAGAGTGTAAGAGATTCGAAAAAATAGTGAGAGGTATGTTTATTTTAAAAATGATCCTAAATAAATATTTAAATAAATATAAAAATCTAACTTGAATTTTTACTCTCTGTAAGAATAAAATATCAGCTTTTAACCTTTTAGCTCATATATTTGAAACCAACCGACTAATTGAAACCAATTATAAAGACTGGCTTTGGAACCTAAAATAGTTTTATATTTTGATAAGTTAAGTTCTAGACCAAATATCCTCATATTACCAAACCGTCTGATGATTAACTAAAGGATAGTCTGTCCATGGTCGTTGTTTGATAATAATCAAAGACTTAGAGAAGCTTAAGAAGTTTAGCATGAGATACATAAGAAATTGTAAGTAGATTTGATCCTGCAATCCCTTCCTGATTCGTATGGACAGTTTATAGTAAACTACCATATGAATAAGATTGACTGCACCTTGATCGAATTGTTAAATATATTGCTAACTATTGGAGGGTTCAAGGAGCATGGTTCTCATTATAAAGCATGCTATTTCTACCAATAGAAAGTTTGATTGGAAGAAGAAAAAGTTTGTGAAAAAGCAAAAGAATGAGAGCAAAGCCAAAAAGGGAAGTTCCTAAGAAGAAGGTCGGTAACAAGAAAAATATTTCATTATAACATTGATGGCTATTGAAACAGGAACCATCCTATAGATCTAGAGTTCTTAAAGAAGAAAGGACATGCCTTTAAAAGGTATGTCAGATCTGCTTATAGTGAGTGTTATAAGATCTGAGAAATTCAAAGATAAGATGAATCTAAAGTATATGTGGCACCTTAGGCTTGATCATATTGGAGAGGATAGGATAACAGATTGAAAAAGATGGACTCTTTGGCCAATGTCTCATATCCAGTTTTGAGTCCTATTTCAAGAAAGATGGCCAAACAACATTTTATGGGACAAAAAGAGAGAACCACTAAGATATTTGTCCCAGTACACACTGATGTGTATAGCCTATTCGATGTGCAGGTCAGGGTGGTTATCTTTACTTCATTATTTTTATGATGATTATTCATAATATGGATATATGTGAGACATAAATTTGAAATTTTTGAAAAGTTCAAAGAATTCAGATATGAGTTAAAGAAGTAAATTGAGAAACTCTTTAAGGTTCTTCGATCAGATCGAGGAGGTGTACACCTTAGTAGAAGTTTCTAAACTATCTCAAGATAAATGATATAGTCTCACAATGGACTCCTCCAGAAATATCTCAACTGAATAGACTGTCAAAGCAGAGGAATTGAATCCTATTAGATATGGTTCGGTCTATGATGAGCTTCATTGATCTTCCTTTATTTTTTGAAATATGCTTTACTTACTTCTATTTATCCATTGATTAGGATTTCCTCTAAATCCGTTTCTACCATGCTGTATGTGATGTGGTATGGTAAGAAATCGAATCTTGATCACGTTAAGTGACTACAGACGAACAAGTTAGAGGCTAGGTCCTATAGGGCGTATTTCATTAGGTCTCCTAGAGAGTCTAATAGATACTACTTTACTTCTCAAAGGATCACAATATAGTTGTGAGCCGACATGCTATCTTCTTGAAAAATAATTTATCAAAGGTGGGCATAGTGTGAGAAAAATTGAGCTCAAAAAGAGAGTTTCTGAAGAGCAATGAGTCATAGAACCTACAGAACCATTTAAGTTGAGCCAGCATATGTATTTCCTCTTTCATCTCATAGATCGAGTAGGATTTTTTATCTTCCTAAAAAATACTTAGGTATTCTGACAGAGAAAGTAGAGAAAATATTCATCATGGGAGATAGAGAACATGGATTCCAAAATCTATAATGAGGAGACGTCAAATATTTACTTTGAGAAGTGGTTGAAAGTCATGAAGTCAAAAGTTGACTCGACGCATTCTAACCAAGTTTGGATCTTAGTGGATTTACCAAAAGATATAATATCTATTAAATGCAAATAGATTTACAAAAGAAGATATGTTCGGATAGAAAGGTAGAGACCTATAAAGCAAGGCTCGTGATGAAAGGTTATAGTCAATGCATTGACTATTAGAAGATTTTTTCGCCTATAGCTATGCTAAAGTCTATCCAAATATTGCTTGCTATTGCAGCATATCATGATTATGAATCTGATAGATGGATATGAAAACTATCTTTCTGAATAGATATTTTGAGGAAGATATCTATATAGAGTAGTCTTTGGATTTCACTACTAGTAATGAAAGTCATAAGATATTAAGCTGCAAAGAACTGAAACAAGCATCTCGGAGTTAGAATACTCATTTAAAGGATGTGATCAAATCATTTGATTTAATAAAAAATGAGGAGTCATGTGTTTATAAGAAGGTCAGTGAGAGTGTTGTTACATTCCTCATATTGTATGTGGATAATATCCTCCTGATTGGAAATGATCTTCTCATGCTGATTTCGATTAAGATTTGGTTATCTAAAAAATTCTCTATAAAAAATCTTAGAGAAACATCCTATATTTTGAAAACAAATGTCTATGAGATAGAATTAAAGAGTGCTAGGCCTTTCACTAAAGATGCACATAAAGGAGGTGCTAAAGAGGTTCAGCATGAAAAACTTCAAGAAGAGGTTGCTACCCTTAAGCATGGAATTCATTTTCTAAAAAGATATACCCAACATATCTGAAGAGATTCAGCATATGAGCTAGATCCCTCATACTTCAACTATTAGGAGCCTCATGTATGCCATACTATGTACACAATCTGATATAGTCCTTGCTGTAAGTGTCATGAGTAGATATCACTCGAATCCAAGCTAGGAGTATTGGATAGCTATGAAGAACATTCTTAAGTACTTAAAAAGCACTAAAGATATGTTGTTGATCTTTAGAAGAGAAAGAGAGTTGAGGGTACAAAGATTCATATATTCAGATTTTATCTTTTATGTTGGCAGTAGAAAGTCTACATCAGGATGTATTTTCTTATGCAATGGAGATTCGATAATTGAAAGAATTTTAAACAATCGATCATTACAGATTTCATCATAGAAGCTAAGTACATCATCGATTCTGAGGCTACAAAAGAAGTCCTCTGGTTCGAAAAGTTTGTTATGGAACTGGATGTAATATCATTAGATGTCATAACAGTATACTGCGATAACAAAAATGCCATATCTCTTACTAAGGAGACTAGATCTTACTAAAAGTTCAAGCACACAGAGCGACAGTACTGCGATTATCTCGAGAGAAAATACATCGAGGTGCTGAGAGTAGACTCTATGGATAATATGGCAGATCCACTGAATAAACTACTTAGCCAATAGAAGACTGAAGCACATTTTGAGAAGATGTAGCTTAGGTATGTGACTGATTGGCTTTAATATAAATAGAAGATTATTAGATTTATACCCTAAAAGTCAATTAGACCTATATATGTATTTATTTTAAGATAATTTTGTATTTACTATTTTATTATTAATAAATTAAATTATCTTTTTCATTTATATTGTATATGTATCCATGAATCATCCAAAAATTAATAAGATGATGACACATATTCTCAAAATTAAAATTTGAGGTATGTGTCATTGATGATTAATTTTAAATACTCCTGATCAATGGATCATCATAGAGATGGTGATTAATCTGGATAAATTGATGCATCAATCATTTCTCTTTTAGGATAGACAAGCCTTGAGTTTATAGTGCGGAGATACTGAAGCGAAGTACAGATAGTTGTTAGAGAATAAGAAAATCAAGCATAATCAATACGAGAAGTCACTTGAATGTCTACTCATTTGTTAGTAACTTACTCGATACTATAGTAATGTGACTAGTTCTTTGACCTGCGGTACCTTAACTATTTACAATTAGGTTGCTGTAATTTGACTATATATACATTAATTTTCTAGCCATATGGGTCATTGCAGTGCATGTTGGCTATAATAGGTTCATCGTAGGAATAGGATGTGTATTTATATGAAATCTATCGACCTTGATAGATAAGGGAGATAGTCATATATGATTTATGAGATCGAGTTCAAAAGACTTTAACCAAAGTAGTGTGAATAGTGGAAAGAGATTTCATAGTTTATATATCAGAAATTTGAGTCAAATAAATTTGACATATGACGGATGATGAAGTTTAATGAAAAATTTTATAACTTCCATCTTGTTGGAACTTGTGATAGAAACACTATATCACATGGTAACTGCACCTAGAAGTTCATCTATTTTATTTTCTAGAATGTCACTACATACTGCTAGACGTCACTGATTGATTGTGAGACTGATAAGAATTATTTTAATGATCAATAATTCTCATTGAATAATTTGAAATTGTTTCAATATATTGAAAAAGATTTCAATGATATTGTTGATGGAGATTATAATATTTCTCATTATCAAATAAATAAAACCTACGGGGTCATATATAAAGAGATTGTATTTGATCAGATGGTTGAATTTAATTTGACATGTAAAAGAGTTGACATGATCAAACCCAAGGTAATTGGACTCCTTATGAGATAAAGATTTTGATTTGGTCATAGTTCAGGCTACTTGAGACTCTATCCAACAAAGTATTTGACAAAAAGGACTCTTCTCTCATAAGATGGTGCCCCATCTTTCCTCATGTTGAATTTCCTCACACCATAACACCATGTTGGAAAGGGTTCTCACGTGGATGAGGAGCGCACACCCAAGGGTTATGGTGTCATAAAATCCCTCATGCCCCCAATGCATTTCCTTATTGGAGTAGGACTCTTGGGGTCCAAAAGTCGGACGCCCCAAGAGACTTTCATGTGAAGAAGTGAGTGCCACTTGAGAGGAGTTGTGCATCTTGTAGTATCTTACATGAAAAGAGATAACGCTTCATATGGATGAGAGCTATACATCTCACGCCCTATCTTCTTCTCTCTTGGACGTCCAAGTAATGGGATGTCCTAAGATCTCACCCTCTCTCTTATATGTCCAAGTAATTGAATGTCCTAACCTTAGTGTTTTGACGTCAAAAGGCTTCATGTGAAAAGAGTTTCACGCCACCCTTCAAGTCTTGAAAGTTCTTGCATCAAAGAGTTTGATGTCAAGAAATCAGATCTAAACCCCAGGAAAAGTTCTGGTAACTCCAAAAGAAAGAGAGAGATGGATTGCCGGATTCCTTTGGAAGAGAATCAAAAAATGATCAAAAAAGATTCTTGATCCGTTCACGTGTGATGCGTGATGTGCAAAGAGTAAAGGCTGAAATCTTTGAAAAGGATTTTTAGCACAAGGAGAAAAATAAATCCATCATCAAAGAGGATTTCTATAAGGAAGCTAGTACTCTGGTGAAATCCGATACTCTGATCAGACGATAGCCTCGTGTGGATACTTGTAGAGGCTGGACGCTTGTGCGGCTTTAAAGAAATCGAAAAGACATCCACGATCATCAGATTGTGATGAAAACTACCTACGCAAATGTGAAGATCTAATCTTCTTTATTAATTTAATCTTAACAGCTGTGAGGGATCCAGGATTGATACGAGATAAATTCATGTTAATTAATCTGAAAATTAATTTTTTATTCTGCTATATGATTAGTTAATTTTTTATTTATCCCTCTGCCGCGCATATCAATCAAACCCTAGTTTTAACAAATGCATATTCTAGTGCTTCATGCAAAAATAGCACAACTGAAAAGTTGGGTGGAGACAGCTTTGAGAGACACGTTACCGGGCAGATCGATTTTATTTCACCCTCAAAGATGATATATTTGCAGTTCAAACATAATGATATTTCACTTAAAGTGTTCATATAATTGCGATAACCTTATATTCAAACAATAATTATAATCTGTTTAACATGTCCATATAATCTTGATAACTTTATATTAGAAATGTAGCACAAAATGCTTAAGAATACTTTGGTGAAAGTGTCCAGCACTAAAACATCATCATCTGCATGATACTTCAGAAATAGTGCTTAGAACTTTTTTTTGTTGCTAAAGTCAGTAGAACACTTGAAAGTAGAGTGTCAAGCCATGTTGTGTCATGTCTTAGAGTGGCAACACTTCCTGACTGCTTAAAACAAAGTGTCCTGATAATATAGTTCATAAGATGCTTAACTTTTACCAAATGACTTATACTTAAGCTTTACACAATAAATATCAAGTATATGCTTCTCCAAATTTATAAAATAATTGGTCAGATGGTATTGTATTTGATTTTGAATGTGCTAGCCTTGAATTTGAAAACTTTCATGAGGAAATTTGATCAAATTGAAGTCCATTAGGAAAACAACATTAGCTTTTATGCATTGATTAAAAAATTGTCCTGGGAAATATAATAAAATATATTGACAAGCATAGTCATAAATTTGGGGCACTGTGTAAAATTATTTTTGTTGTAGAATGCCAAAGATGACCACCCTTTTCAGAGATAAACTTATAGCAAACAGTAATTGATTCAGGGAGTGTCCAGTTGATGGTGAATGCTGTGCATGATGATATTCCTTCAAAGATAATAATGATTTTCAGATATTGTAATTCTTTACATTGTTAGTATGTTATTTCTTGATTAGAATTTGATAAATTTTGATGTGCACAGCATTTTAGCCTGGTATTCTTACCACCTTTATGTTTCCCATTTGATCGATCAATAAGTAATCTTTGTTTTAGTTGCAAATTTTTGGCTTTAAATTTTAGTGGATGGTATCCCATTGGATCAATCAATAAGCAATTATGTTAATTGTCATTATACTATTATTTTTTGTCTTGCTAGGATTTTGATCAAATGCTACATGTGTTGATGTCAAGGTTTTAATTACTAGTACTAAATCATATTCTTACTTAATTATAGAAAATCAGGATAAAAGAGCAAAATCCCAACAAGCTTGCCCCATCAAGATAAATTGATCATTTTCTATTATTTTTATATATTTCATATTTATTTACTTTGTATTTATATTATATTGATAAATTGAAAACTCTATTCGTAGGAAGAAAATGAGATCATTTTGAAGAGTTCAAGATGGCCACACAAAACTAAGATCACATGTGAAACACCTATAAGTAAAAATCTATCTAAGATGATGGGTAATACTATTCTAGAAACTGAATTTTGAGAAATTTATATTAATTTTGGAAGGATGCAAAGTGAGCAGTTGATCCGGACTGATGGACTGCAGCAAGTTATTGGTGATGCTATTGGTTCAATAATTGCGTAACCCTCTATTTTGTATGTATTATAATTTTTTATCTATTCTTTTTATTAATTTTTATTACTCTTATATATTATTTACTTATGTGCTAATTATGCTTTTCTTCCTTTTTTTGCAGATTGAACTTGTCCAGATGCAAAGCTCCTAATCATTATGTACATAGTCTTTTTTTAATTGTCTACTTGGGATAATAGGTTCTGTTATCAAAATCTTAAAAGATATGTCTATAACTTTGATCAAAAAATTTATACTTTTATCACTGTTAGTTTTGTTATATGAAAAGCTCTTCTTATTATAAACTTTATTGCTTTATGAAGAAGTAACTGATTCTAATCATTTTGTGAAAGTTGAATTCAAAATTTTGATTAATTACTTATTTTCAGTATATCATGTGGCTTTAAGGTACAATCGAAAAGGGAATACTATTTATGTTTGTGTTCAAGTTATTGAAATTATATATTTTTAAAAATATAATATATAACATATTGGTTGTAATCATATTCGCTGTTAAAAAGTTATTGTCAGTGGTCTTATTTGCTATAAAATATATACTCCCATTGATCAAAACGTTGCTAAAACACTTTCAACGATGATAAATGATCGTTGGGAAAATTAAGTGTCTAAATCTTTGCCTAGCGATTTTGATTGTTGAGATATATGTTCTTTTTGTTAGATGTTTGTCTTAGAAGCCAATATAGCTGACACATTATAATAAAACTAGGACATAATTTTATATATTAAAATATTGATTTGATCAATAAAGGATAAATTTAATTTCATTCAAAAATAATATGTTCTTGAATCGTCCATGAAATTAATATTTTGATACATATTTTAAAATATTGAGAATTAGAGGCATGTATAATTAATTTTTAAATACTTTCAGTCATAGTTTCATCATGAGGATGATGATTGATCTAGATAGACTGATGCATAGATCGCTTCCTTCGAAATAGATGAGTCTCTGATCTATAGTATAGAGACACTGAGCGACGAGTGTGGATAGTTGTTAGAGAATAACTAGTACTGAGCATGACTATACGAGAGATCACTTAGATTTCTAATCAATCGTTAGTGATCGTCTCGACGTTATAGTTGTGTGAATGATTCTTTGATCTGCGATGGTATGACTATTCATAATGAGACTGCTGGAGTTTGACTGACACATAAACATGGTCTTATTGAGACCTTATAATGGATGTTGACGATAATTAGTCCACTGTAGGTGTAGGATATACATCTAGATGAAATTTATCATTCTTAATAGAGAAGAGTAGTCCTATAAGATTTGAGAGGCTAAGTCCGAGAGTCTATGACCATAATAGTGTGATTGATGAAAAAAATTTCATGAGGATTACAATTAGACATGAGCTAATCGAATCTATTATATAACTAATGATGAGACTTGATGATTTATCCATGATCTACCATCTAGTTGGAACTCATGATAAAGAAATTGAATCACATATGAACTATACCTTGAGATTCTTTTTCGATTCTACTAAGTTGTCACTATATATTGCTCGGTGTCACTGGTGGATTGTGAGAGCTCACTAGGATTACTCAGGATCGATAATCCTTGATGAATTAGAGTAGAATCGTTCTGATCCATTAAAAAGAGTTTCTATGATACTATGATAGAGATTATGGTATATTTCACTATCAGATAGAATTGAATCTATGGGATCATACAATAAAGAGATTAGATATAGAATAAGCAATTGGACTTATGAAGTCTTTATTGGGTTTAGAAAATCCTATTGGGTTTAGGGTAACCTTGCTAGCATATGGTTGAATCCAATTTTTCTTTGCACTTGAATTATTTATTTAATAATAAATAATTTAAATTAATCACCTGCTAATAATCTAAATAAATTAGATTCATTAGACTTAAATTGTTATATGCTTAGGATTTTGGATCAAATGCATTAAGGGTTCAAACCTTTAATTAATTTTTTTGATTATTTGCATGGGACGTCACTTAATTTGATTAAGTTGAGTGTGTCCACATGATAGAGGGTATGAAGGACCAGCATGAGGCATCTCCTAAGCCCCATGTGGCATGTAAAAAAGTGGGTACAAAGCCTCCAATAGTTGGCACCTAATGGATCTCTTAAAGGGATCAAATATCTAAAGCTATAAGGATTCCTAATGTAAGTAGGACTTATATTAAGGGACTATTTAATTTTGAATAAGATTCAAATCTTTTGCCTATTTAAAGGGACCTTCTCTAAAGCTCTAATAATCAAATTTGCAGCAGCTCCCATGCCTCCTAAGGTCTCCCCATGCCTCCCTCCCTTCTCCTCTTTGGATCCAACACCCAAAGGAGCTTGGGCGTCCTCCATCTCCACACCAAAGAGGAGCTTGGGCATCTCCTTTACTTATTGATTTTCAGACCTTGGTTACTTCATAATCAAAAAAAAAGAGTAAAAAAAAGAAGAAAAGATCAAAGAAAGGATCAAAGAGTTGATCGCGATTCAGACTTCATTTAGATTCATAGGGTAATTGCTCTTGGAGAAGAAGATCAATACCAAAGAAGACTGTTCAGACTGATCCTGAGTAGATACCCATAGAGATCAAATATTTGCACAACTAAGAGAATCTACTCTCTTTCAGATTTAGATTTGAAAAAAAAATTATGTAATAGATATGTGATTCGATCACATATTTAATTTAGCATAAAATTCAGTATGTGTTTAATTTCAGCATATGAAGTAGATCCTTCTGTTTTATATTTTATATATACATGATTTAAATTAAAGATATTTTAATTTTCTATTCTACTATATTATTTAGAAAAAAATTTTGAAACATACATGCATATCCCAATACGAAATTCTAACAGTGGTATCAGAGCCACGGATTTCATATGCATAAAATTGACATATATATTTTTAAAAAAATTAAATAGAATTTTTCTTGATATATGAGATATATAGATGATTATTTGAATCTAAATTTATTTTAGATTTAATTTTAGTTTATATATTCGATATATGGAAGCATACATAGATCTGAAATTTATTCTAGATCGATTTTTAGTTCATGTATATGTGATATATAGATGCATGCATAAATCTGAAAATTATTTTGATTGATTTATGATTTATATATGAGATGTATGATTGCATATTTAGGTCTAAAAATTAGTTTCAATATGATTCATGATTTGTATATGAGATATATGATATCATGTAAAGATCTAAATTTTGTTACATCTAAATTTACATACATATATGAGATATATGCTTGTATGTTAAATCTAAAATTAGTTTTATGATTTAAAACTTATCTTTTATGTAAAGAACTTAAATCTGAAATTTAGTTTTAGAACTTGAAATTTATATTTGTGGATGAGGGTTTTGGTCATGAGTAAATCAAATATTAGGTCATACAATTAGATTGCATCTAAAATTTTTGATTTGAACATAATAGGTTTAATTTGATAAATAATTGATCAAATCAAGTCAAGTGTTAATTAAAGTTAGGTCAATTAAGTTGTAAGATCATACAATTATTATTGATCAAATCGATTAAATCCCATTTGTAGAATTGATTAACTTAAGGACCTAATTCAGCTCGATGGCTTGAGCCTTATTCACTTAAGCTAACCTAGTTAGACCAATTGACCTATTGGTGTCTAAGACAAGTAATTGAGAGATGGTTATTTAATTAGTTTCATTCACTGATCTGATCAATTTATTGGTGTCTAAGAAAAGCAACGAAAGGACTCCCATCGATCTCCACTTACCTAGTCAATTTGAAAGATTGTCTTGAATAAGGTTACTTGGCAGTTTGGTTTAGCCCATGCCAATTAGATCGGTCATATGATGACTGATTAGATGAGATCTAAACCTAAATCTTCTCATAAATATTAAGTCCATAGGTCTTCCACCATTGTAGATGTACGGGCATGGTACTGGTGTTGATTATTTTCAATTGGTTATAGTGGTTTAGTTGCACCGAAAACATACAATCACTCCATTAGCAAAGAGTTGTTCTAGAATAAGGATGGGATTGGATCCAATAACTATTAGATGAGAGACCTAATGATGGCTTTGCATCTTCTTGTGAACGGTGGATCAGATTTAACTAAGAAGTGTGGTCAATAACTGTTAGGTGAGCCCATATAACTTAAAGATCAAGTCACTGCAACATGCTTAAAGAAGCATCTGGGCAAAGGGTTGTCTATGCATCGGTGTGCATATTATCAATAACTGTTAGGTGAGGTACATGACATCGGTGGAACCACAACACCTACTAAAAATTTAGTTATCGTATTAGGGTTTTCATTTTTCACCCGAAGAGTAGAGGGATCTGAAAAATAGTAGGAGTCATTGATTGCTTCTTAAAATTTCTAGAACAAATATAAATTTAAAGTATAGAATTTAACTTGAGTCTCTACTCTCGCATTTAAACCATGTCAACTTCAAACCCTTTAGCCCGCATCTGAGTCTAAATTGTTTGACTAGAACCAATTATAAAGACTAGCTTAGAAACCTCAAGATTGTCCTGACTTCTGAAAAATTAGATTATTTACTCGACCAAGAACCCATAGTGTTACCAAACCATCCTACTGTTGAGCAAAGAACAACATATGAAAAGTAGATGGATGAAGATAGTCGGGTTAAGTGCTATGTGCTGGCTTCCATGTCAAACGAGTTGCAGAGCCAGCATGAGCATATGCCCACTGTCAGGGTTATGATTACTCACCTACAAGAGTTGTATGGTGAGCAGAGCCGTACAGCACGCTTTGAAGTATCTAAGAGACTCTTCAATCTGAAGATGCGTGAAGGACAGTCAGTCCATGAGTACTGTATGACAGTGATCAAGGATATTGAGGAGCTTGAGAAGCTCGGGCTTGATATACAAAAAAATTACAGATGGATTTGATCTTTCAATCCTTTATGAGTTCATATAGTCAGTTTATGATAAATTTTCATATGAACAAACTTGATTACACCATACCCGAACTGGTCAATATATTGGTCACTATTAAGGAAACCTTGAAGAGTTTAAGGAGCACTGTTATCGCTATGGAGTGGACTTCTTTATCCAAGAGAAAATCTGGTTAGAAGAAGAAGAGTAAACCCATAAAGAAGCAGAAGAAAGAAAGCAAGTCAAAGAAGGACATTCCGAAAAAGGCTGAAACAAAGAGAAAGTGTTTATACTATAATGCTGAAGGCTATTGGAGGAGGAATTGTTCACTCTATCTTGAGAGCCAAAAAACTAAAAAAGATGACAAACCTTCAGAAGGTATACTTATATTTGAATCTAACCTTATGATTTCTTTCACTTCTAGTCGGATATTGGACTCTGATTCGAGTGCTCATATATGTATTTCAATGCAGGGTCTAATAGAAAGTAAGAGATTGAGGGAAGGTGATATAATCTTTTGGATCGGTAATGGAGCAAAAATTACTGCAAAAATTATTGGCACTTATCCTCTTCGATTACCATCAGGGTTTAGATTAAATTTGAAAGACTATTATTTTATTCTTGTAGCTAGTCAAAATTTGATTTTTGTATCTGTGCTAGCACAGGATGGTTTTGATTTTAATTTCAATAAAAATTTTTGTTCTATTTATTTATGAAATAATTAATTGTACATGATCTTTTAATTGATAGTCTTTATCATTTGTATGTTGATGCGAATGTGAATTTAAACTAGCAAGTAGTGAGTACCATAGGTCAAAAGAGATCCAGAGACAAATTAACCAAAGTACTTGTGACATCATAGACTAGGCCATATTGGAGAGGACAGGATAAACAAACTGAAAAATGATGGGATCTTTGGCTCTTTTGATTCACAGTCGTACGTAGCTTGTGAATCATGCTTTTAAGAAAAATAGCCAAGTTATCTTTGTAGGATATGAAAAAAAGGCCATCGAGTTACTGTTTCTGGTACACATCGATATATGTGGGCCATTTGATGTGCAGGTTAGGGGTGGTTATAGCTATTTTATCACCTTTATTGATGATCTGCCACAGTATGGATATGTGTATCTGATGAAACATAAGTCTGAAGCTTTTAAAAAGTTCAAAAAATTTAGAAATAAAGTAGAAAAATAAATAGGCAAACCATTAAGGTTCTTCGATCTGATCGAAGAGGTGAATACTTTAGTTGAAAATTTTGGAATATCTTAAGGACAATGG